>JAIGNY010004575.1:1072500-1232500 GCA_020152595.1 Chiridota heheva | reverse complement strand
GCTTCAACGAAAGTCGTGCTTAAATCATGGGAATTATGCGAACCGTTCGGGTCCGGCCAAAATCTGTTCCGGCTATAGAACCCGGGCCTTTATTTTATTATTCACATTTGGAACAAGAAATTGTCATTCAATCTGAATGCAGAAGTCCTCAACAGAGCTCTAAATCATGTTTTAGGAAGTCTTTTGGGTGTCTGGCAGTCTGGAGGACCCAATACAAGAAAAGAGTTTCTTTAGTCCTTAGACGTAGCTCTGATGGTAGATCTCTCAAAATATTATCAAAACTTAGCGGGCCCTTCCACCCGGTCCCGGACGTATTACACCCCCCTATCTTCCCTAACCCCACACGCTTGTCAGCGTCCCTTCTCTCAAGAGCAAAATTTTAAAGCTAAGGTATACAGTATACGAGAATCAAATATATCGTAAGATTCAACCGTGTAACTTTGGTATTTCAGTCGAGCGCTCTTTCAACTGATGAGTCTAATCATCAATATAGCAATAATTCACTAAAGCTCCACATTACAAAAAAAAAAAAAAGGATAAAATTCAGTATTTAATTTTAGGATCTACCGTGAGGTTCTTCCTCTTAGATATTTTCCTTAGCAACCACTGGAGTTTTTCTGTGGGCCCCACCAAAATGCTTAACATGCTCCTACCCTGGACCCCGTTAATAGGCATTGAATTGGTACTATCTTTTAAAAGTTTGGTTAGCCCATGAACAGTTTGACGACCCGTTATCCAGGAAAGAAAAGAAAAAATCTTCTTAAGAGTTGTAATTATACGTGTACCATATGCGGTGGTTACTGGAGGCGTTTGCCCCAGCCAGAGTCGCCGAGAGGAGTCGCAGGCCTCGGGGAAAACTGAGAATCCGGGCCCCAAATAATTTATACGGTCCATTATGACTCGGGCCTCCTATGACACCATTGCATTGCCCCATGCCCCTCCCCTGTCGGCAGCCCTGGTCCCAGCCCTTCCTGGATAAACAAATCATATTATCAGAGCACTACTTTACATTTTCAGTGCATGATTGAAATACTTTTTTTTAAATGGTTTCAACTCGCCTATTAAAACGTATTTACAATATTTCCAACTTATTATTACAGATCTTATTGTGACTGGTTAACCATCAAAATAAGTATTTGAGCCAGATTTGCGTATTTGGGGCATGACGTTCTCCAAACATTTGGTTCGTAACCATGGTTACATTTTAATTTTTTGACGTGGCATTGTCCGCAAATGCCCCGTGGCCCACAAAATTAACTTATCCATTTGAGACACTTGCCTTATTGAGGGCATGAACACCCACTAAATTGATCCATTTGGGACCACGAAGCCCGCTACCAACTTGTCCATTTGAGACATACGTATTTGTGGCATTAAGCCCGCTACCAACGGTCCATTTGAGATAAAATTGCGGCATGGAATAGCCGCCCATTTGAGACACTGCCATACAATTGTTTATTTGGGACAGACTTGTGCATTTGGGGCATAAAGAGCGCCGCAACTCGGCGTATTTGGGACGCACCTTGCTTACTTGGGCCATGAAGCCACTTGCGTATTTTGGAACAGACTTGCATTTGGGGCATGACCTACTGACCACTTGCCTATGAAATCACTTCCTTATTTGGGACACACTTGATAATTTAAGGCATGAAGCGCGCCGCCACTTATAACGTATATGGAACAAACTTGCCTATTTGGGCCATGAAGCCACTTCCCTATTTAGGACACACTTCCTTATTTGGGACACACTTCCCTACTTGGGGCATAAAGTGCGCCTGCAATTTGTCTATTTAAGACAAATTTGCGTATTTGGGACATATTTGTTCACCACACCGACTCTTAATTGGGCGTCTTTATTCTAAAGTCGACGGCTTTGACCAGCCCTTTTGAAAGGGCTGTGCTTTAATTAAAGCCTTTGCTTGTTTACTACTGAGTATTCCTTTAGAAAAGCTTGAGAAAGAAAAGTTAAACAAGTTGAGTATTTTCTCGTCACCGTTTATTTCTCAATGTGTAGTCTATCCACACGACTGGTGTTTTATTTAGAGGGTAACAATAATATCAATTACAAGATAAGTTCAGTGATCAAGCAAGTTACTCTTATTTGAAAGGGGACTTCAAAATAAATAAAATAGTGAAAAAGCCACTCCAATATCTTATTCTGTGTAGAAGATATTCAAGTTTAAATTTATGTCTTATGACTAGTGTAGTAAGTCTACTATGGAAGGTCTGAAGGTTGGTGTTCTCATTCTCACATTTTAATTGTAAAGAAAATATAAGTAACATTTTTTAGTATTTCAATTATTTTTCCTGAAACTTTTTTTCAGATGGTAAATTATAATTACCCTTACAAGATTCCGTGTTGCTTTCCTATAACATATCCAATGGTTTTAAGCCACCAATTCGCAGGACAAAATATGATAGAATATATTAAGACTGAGGAATCTGAAGATGTGATGTCACAAGTCTGATTTCAGTGGTTTTTACACCAAACTTGAAACTTAAATATCTCTTTAACGGTAAAAGAGTTTTGAATGCTTTCTTCACCATTTTGTTTCCTTTGAAGGCCTCTTTCATATAAGATGGGTGGGTTTGCTTGACCCCTAAACAAATCCTTAAGTGGCAAACATGGTCTCCCAGCATCGGATTAAGCATACATCTGTATACATAAATACAGACTGGCAGAGGGAAATGGCTATTGGACTGCAGTGCACATTATATCAACACGAAAAAGTTTAGACGGTAATTTGCCATTTTTGTCTAAAATGACTTACATTCAGATCCTTAGCACCAGGTGGTAACAATAAAGTACACACCTTCCTGATAAATGAGGTAGGCCATAAATAGACCAACAGCTGTGGCACCTTTCAGGAGGTGCAGATTTGGCAGAACTAACAGATTGTCACCATTGGACCATTGTAATATTTGTTTAGTAGAAACTGTGTTTATTAATCTGCAGTGTTAAATCGAATCACTGACTTGAACTCAAGTCACATTTTTTGACTTTTGACTTGAAGAAATTTGACTTGGCGACATAAACTATCTTCACAAAAATGAAAATAATGGCTTTGAAGAAATTAATGAAGTTGCACATCTTTTTATTTTATATCAAATCGCAACATACTAGAAACTGGATTTGTATAACTTTTATCCTGTTTATTGAATCACTGCATTTGAAGCTTTTAAAGGCGAAGGGAACTAAATGAATTATATAAAAAATGACTTAATGAAAGATTATAGAATCGACACTTTTGTGAGCGTGCAAGCTCCAACTATACAATATTGTTTGACAAAAGTGCCAAAAACAATTCAGCTTTTATCAGGTATTTAGTGCGATATCTCTTAATTATTTCCGTCCTCAATGTTTAACATCTCACCTCTCCCCTCTCCAATGTTGGAGGGCTTTTTTATGGGAGGGGTTGTGATAGTAGGTAAGGTATATGAAACTAGGCGTCAAGGAAAATATGCCTCCATCATCCGTCCTTACTGTTCTCGCGTGAACAAAAAGTTTAAGACGCTGCCAAACTTTTTTTGTTTAATGTAACAGTTTGTATGTCATGTCTGCATGTATGCGCATGACATATTGTTTTCGGGAAAGGGGTGCCCAGCAGTGGCGTATCTAGGCCGGTGCGGCCATACCATGCCCGGACCCCAGTGACAGTAACATGAAAAAACGACCGCAGGCCAGAGAAGCGCCTTATAGTGATATAAAAGGCACAGACCGTTATCAAACAGGACCCGTGTACTCTGTAGGGCCCATTTTCATATCCTGGATAGGTCCTTCCTTTCTGTCTCTCTTGCAATCATGACGGGCCTTCAATAATAAGTCGGGCTACCAAAAAGAGAGATAAATGCACCGCTCCTTTCTATCATGATTGGCCCTTCAGTCATATGTCGAGCCCACCAACAAGATAAATATATTGGGCCTTTCTTCTGTTTTTAGTTATATAATGATGAGCCCTTCAATCATAAGTCGGGCTCACTGAAAACTATAAGACACGTGGGCCCGAAAAAAGAAAAAAAGATAGATGGGCCCATTATATGTCAGGCTCACCAAAAAAGACTTAATATTTACTTAATATTAAACAGAGATAAATGTGAATGAATCTTGTTGGGCCCTATCTATTCTTCATCTTGGTAACGAATTTGGCCATTTCAATCTAAAGGCGGGCCCACCAAAATGGGCTCAAAACTTGATCGGAAGGAAGGCATTGCAGCAACAACAAAACCATCTTGGAAACCATTGTTTTTTGAAAAATTAAAAGTTTCTTATAGGAAACTGCCTGCTGACAAAGCATGACTCGGTCATGTACAGATGTAAAATTAATGTTAGAAGAGTGTGTTTTTTTTTTTTACTTTTATATTTTACTTACTTGCTATATCGGTCCATGTACAGTGACCTCATGTTGTACTAAAACTGTAGGATGACAAGCTTTTATGAAAGGATGATTCCATTAATTTTATTATGACTTACGTATTGCTAACCCCTCCCCCCCACCCCCTTCCCTTCTTTTCTTTAAATTGCAAAGATGTATTTTTAAGAAAACCATGAACAATGATTGGGACAAGTTTTGGGAACCTTGGTTTCGAATTTTAGAATTATGGTAGCTTGTTGTCTGTTTATTGTTTTTCACATTATTTTTCATGTCACTGAAATATTTTTAATGTACATAATGCTTGCAGTATTTTCCTTGTCTTTGTATTTGACTCTGTTTAACAAAAGATAAATAAAAATATACAAGTGAACAAAAAAGGAAAGTTCCCTCCCGATACCAACCAAAACGGAATCTAAATTAATTCCCATTCTCCAATCACCCAGGAATGCATGCAAGTGCTATTTCCCGACGTCTATGTATAGGTGTTTCAAATATCAAAAAATCGTAAAACCCTTCGCTAATACATTGTAATGTGATATTGGTAAGCGAACAATTATAGGGACTTTCATTTGCCCAAAGTTGCTCTTGTCTATAATCACGACAGACTGAAACCTTTCGGCAGTACTTTTATATTAAAATTGAGAATAGGCTTTGTTTTCTCCTTGTTAGTTTTGTTAAACAAAATTTCCCTGAAATTTAAAACAAATGTTTAAAACAATTAAAAAAAAAAAAAAATTCAGCCACAGGATTAAGTAGATACACATTAAGAATAATCATATAAATTGCATAGAAATATTAATGCAGCTGCATGAACATTTATTAGTGTCAGATAATGTGACTCGGCCCATCACGTTTTTAATACTTTATTATTAGATGCTTAAGGAAGCACTCCTAGTCAAAACAGAGCCACACAAAAGGACTGCGTCCATGCATGTTAAATCACATTATATCAAATTGTATTCGCTTGTTTATCTTAAAATTACTTTTTCATCTTTAAGATAAATTGACATATAGGCCTATGTATATCTAAATGTAACACTAAATTAAGCTTATATCTGGTTTGATCTGAAAAGATTAAACTGCATTTGTATATACAAAATATTGACAATATTTTGTATGTGTTATATTAAACTGACTTTAATCGAGGTATATATATATATATTTATATATATATATATATATATCATATACATATATATATATATATATATATATATATATATATATATATATATATATATCTTTGCAAAATGTGGCTTTTAGTATAAATAAAATTTATATAATCTGCCATAGGACTGACATGATGATGGCGACGACGACGACGCGACGACCACTACCATCATCATCATTATTATTAATATTATCATTATTAGGCCGCACGGTCAAAACTAACTTGCCCTAGGTCAAATAAAACCTATAGTAATCACAGACGTCGCTACGGGGGGGGGGGGGATCGGGTCCCCCCCCCAAAAGAAACTGGACACCATTAGTTGGAAAAATGAACTAAACAATTGGAAATTCAACCGTTTTTCTTGAGGTACCTTTACGAATCCACCCAGTTGGAATCTGATACCTCTACACTCCCTCTCCCCAATCAGAAGACCTTTGCGACGTCCTTGCTAATAAAATATAGCGGTTACGTGTAAACAAGCAAAAATCAAAGAGCTTCTACATGTAGAAGCTCTTTGCAAAAACATTTATCGGAATATATCTTGATATTATACCTCGATATTGTATATGCAACCCATTAATAGCGCAACGTGTCATGGTTTCGCAAAAAAAAAACACGATTTAACTGGACCAGGGAGTTCTTAACATCTCCATGACTGGACAGCATGGCCAAGTCCTTAGTAATCTACGTGTGCAGTTGTATGGTGACGCTGGACACTGTACAGCTGTAGTAGGTCTGTAATAATTGGCAGCCATTTGTAATGTAGTGGTTCACACGGCCGGAAGGTCACAGTACACACACTGACATCATTTCATTTGTATACACACTGACTCATTTCATTTGTACGTGTGTTATCGATGGACGTGGCATTATTAATCAATGGGAAATTTATAATCTATTTGCTGCACTTACGAGAATTAATGGGTGGGTGCACGTAATGGATGCCTAAATGTTTATAGCAAAGAGCTTCTACATGTAGAAGCTCTTTGTTTATAGGCGCTACTTTCAGATTACGTTGCATAGCGATCATGATTATAATTGACAAGGAACAGAAGCTGCGTATAGGAAAGTGACCTATGTTGTCCGATTTACAGGATTTTGCTCCCGCACGAGACAAAATTGTCCCTTTCTTGCCCCTCCATGACTAAAATCCTGGCGCCGCCACTGACACGGAATAATTTTGCTCGATGATTAAGTTTTTTAATCAGTTCTCCATGGTTAATCAACTCTCAAAATTCCTTCGATTTAAACTTTCAATCTTTCCAACGAGTAAAATAAAAAAAAAAATATTATGATATTTTTTTCTAATCTTAAAATGGCATTGGGAGAACAAAATAGTCCAAAGCTTCGATTTGGTTTGTTAGTCGGTAAAAAGATTGAAAAGCATTTTATAATTGTCCAATCAGAGCCGAGTATGTACGTTTCTCAAAGTGTTTGGGTCCAATCAGCACATCGCGCCATTACTACGCAATCTGGCAATGGAAAATATAACGAGTATGAAAAATGGCGACCTACGCTACAGCAGACATGCAGAACGGGATGTGTTCCAGAGGAAATTTGAAGATTTTATGAAGATGACAAATTGGAGGTACCGTTTGAAGGTAAGTAAGGACACCAATAGTCAAGCTCGGAAAAAGTACAAGAACAGTGACAGAACAGGTGATACAGGTTACTGAATTTATTTTAGAAATAAAATTCTTCATTTAGTTATTCATATAGTTGCTCATTTTAAACAAAGTAGTCTTGTGGAAAGCGGCATCATTTTGCGTCTAGCATATAGGCCTACACTATCACCACAATGGGTGGTGACGACAATACGGTTGTCAAAACTATGGAAAAATTGTGACCAGGTCTCATATACTTCCGTACAAACTCCACTCGCTGAAGATCAATGTTAATCATCAAATATAAAATAAGCCCAAAATGTTGAGGAAATTAGTTTACGACTTTTCAATATTTGTTGTGTATGAGACAAAAGCTCATATATTTATAAAATAAGGTGTACTTCTTTGCTACATTTCAGTCGATAAAAACCTTTGGAATATTTATTCCAGTGGATTGTGGTAATATTCAAATGTGTTACTCAGAATTTGCTGCTGCTGTCCAAAAATCTGTAGCACACAATAAGAAAACAAAGGTTGACATTGCTGCATAATGACAATATTAGCATAATATACAGATAATATAATGTAATTAATTTCTATAGTGTTTTTAGTATACGTTTATTCAAAAACACTTTACAAAAAATAAGAAACTAAAATAATATGAATAAAAGATATACTTAATGCTGCAGTCAAAAAAATCAACACTTAAAATACAACTTACATAAATGGGTTTTCAGCTAGCGCTGTTAGAAATTTTATGTGATTATCAATATTGCTCAGATCACTAGGAAGTTGATTCCACCAAAGAAGCCCACCCGTGTAAATGCCCACCCCTTCACCCGTGCAAATGCTCCCCACCCCCCCCCCAAGTGTTGTGTTTTATGCTTGGAACATTGAGCAAGAATGATGCACGATTACGGAGGTTCTGTGTAGGTCTTTTAACAAACAATGAGATTCCTAATATACTGGGGTGCTTTACCATGGATGCAGTTGAAGACTTGAACTAAAACATTGTACTGGATACGCATGTTAACAGGGAGCCAATGAAGGGAGTATAAGATAGGTTTGACATGATCATATTTCTGGGTCTTTTTGACTATCCTTGCCGCAACATTTTGAACTTTTTGAAGACATTGAATGAGGTTAGATGGCATACCATCAAGAAGGGAGTTGCAATAGTCAATATGAGTATATACAAGTACATGAACAAGTGAATGAATTGATTCTTCAGTTGATATGTACCTGATTCTGTTAATGTTGTAAAGATTGTAAAAGGCTGACCTACATTTCTTAATCACATGTGATTTCATATTCAGACTGCAATCGAGCCATGCTCCCAGGTCACCAACAGTTAACAACCTTTCTAGGATGACCACCAACCTGAACTGTTTCAATCTTTAGTTTTTTCAGTTGTTGATGGGTACCAAAGAAAATGAATTCGGTCTTTTCATTATTCATTTTCAACTTATACCTAATCATCAAATGTTGTACATCAGCAATACACCTTTCCATTTGGTCGATAGCTAATGCTTCAGACATCTCATCAATTATCTTAAAGCTAAGCATTAATCTATGGTCATCTGCTACCCAGCAGCCGTTGGCGCAAGATAGAAATGATCTATACATAGTTGTATATCTGCCTGGTCATATTTTGTATAAAAATCCATGAATTAAGGCCAGGAAACTAGTCCAATTCAAACTAATTGTGACGTTTATCTCTGCATTTGCATTTTTCATGATTTCTATGAAATTGTATCAAGCTCAATACGCATTCACATGCATCCTTTGCATAATTTCATACATACATCTCTACAGATTGAACATGGAGGTGTTACTTTGAATATGGTAATTCATCGCCAAAGGGAAATTCAGGATGGGATTGAAATCTGGAAATGAAAGAAGAAACGATAAATGAAGAAAAATGACATGGAATTCAATGCCATCAATTGTAAAAAAAAAAAAAAAAAAAAAAAAGCACAACCCCCAAACCCCAACAACAACTTAGATATCTCTCAAATGTTTTCTATGTAGGAGGATATTGGATACTGTCAGCTGGAAGGTTAAAAATGGCATCGCTAGACCTTTTCCGGGAGGGAGTGGGGAAAATATTTGTTTCGAATCATAATTCTTACTTTCCTGAATCACTCTGATTTTTCAAAACTATGAATCTGAATTATCAGGTTTTCCCAACCATCGTTACCGTGACAAAACACGAAAGAAGAGTCGACAAGAACAATTTCATGGCTAATGTTTCATCTCAAATTGAATAAGAATCTGCTGTCAATTTGAAAGACAGTGATTTATCATCTATTTAAAAAGCAGTCTGAAATCTCGAAATAGTATACACTTGTATGTTTATATGTTTTGTTTGTTACAGCTTCCATGACAATTATATTTCACACAGATGTTAGAAGTCGATGTTACTACTCTCGTAGATGTCTTCATTTATATAACGACCTTCCGGTATTTATTTTTGATAAATCTTCTGCAGTACTGATCACGTTTTGGTTCTACCCATTCTGGTCTTTAGCTGAAGCACATTCAATAGATTTTTATATATCACAAAAAGCTGATTTCTTACAACAACAGTTTTTTTGTAGCACATACCCTTCAATCCATTTGCCACGTGCGATATTTCTGAAGTTCTGATTCAGGTCATCAATGCTACTCATTTCTTCCTCAGTTAATGTAAAGTCATAAATCTGCAAAAGCCAAAAAAAAAAAATCATACGCTGAAAATTTACCCTTGTAATCAAACTAACGTCAAGAAACACAACAAGACCGTGTCGAAACAATGTATGAAATTCAAATTATCTTTAAACATGCACCATATTCCTATTGTGTTTCCAAAATTGAATAAATCAAACCTTAGACCCTACAGTACAACTACAAGAAGTAACACGTCACGTATGATGAAATAAAAAAGTGGTTCTTGTATAGAAGGGTTAGAATTGTAAAGAATATTTCACAATATAGCATTTAAAATGACACCTTAATTAAGTGATTATACTTCATACCGTAAATCTTATTCACAAAGTGGAGGAGGGGATGGAAATGAAGTGGGGCTCAGAGCAAGATGGGACGGGAATACCCTCAGGCTTCTGAAGACACAACACTGTTTAAGGCGGGACGGGTACTTAATCTTTAAACGCCTATTTGAAAGTGGGCAGGGATCAACAATAGGCTGAATACAGACTATTTTTGTAGGCCCACCTGTATATTTGTTTTGATCCTTTCTGGTGTGAAGCTTTTTGGCGCAACAACTACACCTCTCTGAACCTGAAATCTCAGCGCAATGTTGGCGGAGGATTTCTTATATTTCTCTGCAAGGTTTGTAATTGTTGGATGTGAGAGAAGCTCTGGTGGATCAGAATCTGAAAAGCTTTATCGAGAGGAGAAAAAACAGAAACCAAAATGAGAAGAAGCTTACAGCTTTTTCAAAACGAATACAGATAATTAAGTTTGATGACAACATTGTTGGATAATTTCATGTTTAAAATGAACTGTCTGTCTGTCCAATTAAGTTAAGTCTGCTCACACAAACTGGTGCACGGAGATGCCATTTTAGAACTGACTCACATTTCCCTGGTTGATGTGACTCTTTCAAACAGTAATTTGGTTCTATTTTATTGAAGTACTTTACTGGCATTGTACATATTTACAATTAGTAGCAGTTTAAAAAAAAGCAACATTCAGTTATAGGAATTTCACCACATATACACACTTAGGAATACAAAGCTTCTTTGTCCATATTTCGACCGTACAAGCAATACACCATTCTTATGGGGAAAAACAACTTCAAACGTTCGCTCTATTTCAATAAGTTATTTAAATGGCTAAATATAACGTGTAAGTGAACACAATTTAGGACAAACCTATACATAGCCTAGCGAGAACATTTCGCTTTTTTTTTTTTCATCGTACTGCTTTAATGAACTTGTACTTATCTTTTCTTTATCATTCAAATTTTACATTATAAATGATTGCAATTTTCTTTTGTTAGTGTTATTCGATCCGTATTCTGTCATTTTTAATCAGCATTATTACATTTTTAGGACATTGGCATCATTTTCTTAATGCCCTCAGTTCCCCTAATCTACCTTAACACAGGCCCCTATTCCATTTATTGGTGATCTTTGTTAACTTTTCTTTAAATCGGGTTAAAAAAAAACTGAAACTCAAAACCGGAAAGGGAAGGGGGTGCGGAGTTAAAAATTGAGGAAGGAATATAATCACGAAATATGACACTAAATATGTAGCTCTTATACCGCTGAATTGTTCCAACAGTTTTGTACAAGTTTCTCGAATTGTTTGTTAGGAGGTAAAATGTAGTGCAAGTTTAACGTACAACAACGAGCGGTTGAAATGGTATGGTAGATTATAATCAACGTACAAGTTTATCGCACAACAACGAGCTGTTTAAATGGTTTGGTAGATTATAATTGGTGAGGGTAGAAGAGCGAGGGTGTTTTTTGAGTAGATATTCATAAACACGGCGTGCCGGTAAGACAAGACATGGAACATCTCACATCAGTAATTTCATAATAAGCATAAGTGCATAGCAACTCACCATTTTGTGTTCTTCCTGTACAAAGGCGAATAGGCAGTTACTGAAATATTGTGTTCATGGCAAAATTTGACCAATTCTTTCTGTGTAAAATACGGAGTCGTTTCAATCTATGAAAAAATTATATAAAGCTACAAATTTATTGTAGGAAAACTGCTATTTCCTATGTCAAATGTGTACTTTAATTGATTCCCAAATTCATGCATAAAACTGATTTCGATTCATACAGACATTTTTTTGTAAGTTTGAACCATTTCCCTTCAGTCTGAACTTAGCAGTTGATGATCATCTGTTTTATGTATGTTGTGTATCTTGTGACAAGTGAATTTAATGTATTCTCTTTTGCTCGTGACCTTTAGAGATGACAAGGGATATCTTACATCATAGCTGCAAGGCTGCGAGGGACAAGAAGTTACAAAAGAAATGAGCAACAAATATGTGAAGGACAAGGACACATTAGACAAGAGGAACAAGAGGAAAGATGAGAAATGAGGGACAAGGAATATAATTAAAATGGGTAACAGGAAGAAATGGTTTAACAATATCTGAGTGTAAGGAATTAGACAGTTTTATCCTATATAAAGAGAAGGTATTTTTATGCACTGGGTCAGTTCAAGATTGTCAGTTCTCAGCTCAGTACTGGTCAGTTCTCATCAGTTGTTAGTCGCTTCATGTCATCTGTAGCTGTCTAGCAGCACACTTATATATCATGTCTGTACATAGTTGTGTATAGAGTAGAGATAGAGAGAAAGAAGTTTCTGAAGTTGACTAGTTCGGCGTTTCATTTACAAAGCAAAACCTTAAACGAACCCATTCCGCACACACGGTACAATTGGAGGCAGCGGTGTGGGATTTGACTTTGTGAATTTCATCAACGGATTCTTGCAGTATACAACATGGCTGAAGGAAAAGAAAAGACTATACAACTCGATGGGAAGATTTACAGATTGGTGGATCAGTACTCACCAGCAACGCCAGCTCGCCATGAATCTCCACTGATGGACTTGGAAGATATTCAGATGACACCAACATCATCACATCCAGCCTGGCCACCAACAACATCACATCCAGCTACACCACCAACATCATATCATCCAGTTATACCATCAACAACATCAGATCCAGCTGCACCACCAACACCAAATTATTCAGCTATACCATTGACAACATTACATTAAGCTGCACCACCAACATCAAATAATTCGACTATACAACCAAGAACATCACATCTAGCTACACCACCAAGAGATAGACAGCAAGAACAAGCCACAGAACTTACAGAGAAATTGCAGCCATATTTTGCAGAAAGCAGCCATCATCACAACCCGTTTGATGTCACTTCACATAATTTCAAGCGCCCTCCAATGGAGCCCATCTCAAAATACAGCAAAGCCCCACTCATCACGTAGACTGGAATTCCGAAACGATCACATTTCTACCGATCCTGACAAAAACAGATATCTACAAGCTATGCACAACCAGAAGCAAAGCGCAGTTATCAAGGCTGAGGGTTATGATCAAATTCCAGTGAAATTTCCAGCATCATCTAACAACAGGGCAAATGATCTTTTATCATTCCCAAGAATGAGTTATCATCACAGCCAGAGTACCACACTTCCAACCCATTCAGGAGCATGTTATACCACCCAGAAGCCAACACCACTGAGTATATGCCTCGTCCCTACAATTCTGACCCAATTCATCAACCGTCAAACCTTGATGTTCCATTCAGAATTGACAGCCAGACGTACCCTCCGACATACTACCAACACCCTCCAGCATACCACCAGCAAGGTTCTGTGGTGAAGCCCGACAAATACAATGGAAATTCATCATGGGAAGTCTACCTGACACAAATTGAATTGATATCAGAGCTTAATGGCTGGAGTGACTACATGAAAGGTATTTGCCTCGCAGCCAATCTCCGAGGTGAAGCCCAAGCCGCGCTTGCAGACATCAATTCCGAGTTCAGAAGAGATTACAGGGTGTTGGTAGCCTGCTTAAGACGAAGATTCTGCCCAATTCAACAGCAAGAAATTTTTCGGATTCAACAAAAGAACTGCCAGAGGAAGAAGAATAAATCACTACCTAAATTAGGATAAGCACTGAGACGACTTACCAGACAGGCATACCCCACAGGTCCGTATGATGTCTTGGATTCCTGGCAAAAGACCATTTTCTTGATGCTCTTGATGATCGAGATTTACGAGTTGGAATATACCAAGCCAGACCACAGACATTGGACCAAGCCATCAAAGCTTCACTAAAAATTAGGGCCTTTCAGTTTGCAGAACGGCAAAGAAGTGCTCTTGGACGCAAAATTGTGAGGGCAGTAGAGGTGAAAAATGATGCTGAAATACCCTCAACATTATCAAGCACAAGTGACGAAATAAAAGATGCCATAAAGACTCTGGACACAGCAAGTAGAAGCTCTTCAGCACAAGGTGGACAAAAGACAGAACACTGATCGTAGAAAAATGACCATTGAACTCAGTAAGATTCAGTGCTATAAATGTAGTGAGTCTGGTCACTACAAGAGCAACTGCCCGCAGAAAACTGAGGAAATAGACAACAGAGGAGAAACTCAGGCAGCTACCATGTTTTTAAGTACTCAGTTGGGAAACGGGACATTGTCAAGGTCGGGGCCATATCTTGGCAGGCACAGAAGTAAGGACCCAAAAAAGTCTCAGTACGAGTAAACAACATGTCAGACATCAACAATGGATTATATGTGATGGTGCAAATCAACGGGAAGAAGATACAATTTTTAATAGATACTGATGCCAATGTAACTCTACTGAAAACAGCAATTTTCAACTTGATACCAGAACATAACAAACCAAAGCTTCATCTAGTGACATGTAAAATGACTTTAGCCAATGGTGACGAGACCACTCTTGAAGGGTCGACAGATTTACAGATAACGCTTGGCCATTCTACAGTTCAATATCAAGTATGGGTCGCAGATATCGAAGCAGATGGCATTATTGAATACGACTTCCTTAGAAGTATAATTGTGTCATCCATGCAGGTGAAGGACGTCTCATCATAGACATTTAAAAAATCAGTCTAGGAGGAAGCCAAGAGGTACCTGTTATCAGTGTGAGAGTAGTGATGAAAAAGACTGTCGTCCTTCCACCAAGCACTAAAGTCATCACGCCAGGACAGCTTCAGGGCGAAGTCAAATCTCAAACCTCTCAACTGGTGCAGCCTTTTGAAAGTTTCAGTCAAAAGAAAGGAATCTTGGTCCCAACTGCGGTGGTTCACGAAGAAGTAGGGGTGGTGCCTGTAAGAATGGATAATTTGTCTTGCGATCCAGTGACAGTTTTCAAAGGGACAACAGTGGCAACATGTGAAGTGGTGGAGGAAGTATAGCTGTACTGATACTACACCTCCACCCACGGAAAATACTACCTCTGCTGTACCACCACATTTGACTGATCTTTATGCAAGAAGTTGTGAACACCTTAATGATGAACAGAAAGAACAGGTAGCTGTACTGCTAGAGAAATATGAAGATGTCTTCAGTAAGGGACCATCTGACATTGGCAGGACAAAAACAGTCAACACACACAATCAACACCGGCAACAATTTTCCAATAAAGCACGCTGCAAGAAGGCTACCATTATATAAACAGGAGGAAGCCAAAACACAAATAAATGAGATGTTGACCAATGGTGTGATCGAGCCATCATTTAGTCCGTGGGCTTCTCCAGTTGTCCTTGTGAAGAAAAAGGATGGGTCAACCGGTTCTGCATCGACTATCAGAAGCTCAACGACATTACTTTTAAAGATTCATATCCATTGCCGAGGATCGATGACTCTCTAAACATGCTCGGAGGTTCAACCTTGTTTTCCACATTGGATTTGTCCAGCGGTTACTGGCAAATAGAAATGGAAGAGAAAGACAAGGCAAAAACTGCTTTCGTTACCAGCTCTGGGTTGTTTCACTTCAAAGTTGTGCCGTTTGGGTTATGCAATGCACCAGCAACTTTTGAGAGATTCATGGAGTGTATCCTCAATGGCCTGCAATGAGAGACATGTTTAATTTACCTGGACGATGTAATTGTGCATGTGCCTACGTTTGATGAGCATCTCAACCGACTGGAAAAGGTCTTGATGAGAATGAGGGAGGCTAATCTGAAATTGTCACCAAGAAAATGCTGCTTATTCCAGAGACAAGTGAAATATTTGGGTCATGTCATCACCAACGAGGGCGTATCCACAGATCCGAAGAAGATAGACTCGATCTCGAATTGGCCAATTCCCCCAAAAGTAACAGAAGCACGAAGTTTCATTGGTCTATGCACTTACTACAGACGTTTCATAAAGGGCTTTACAGACATAGCAAAACCATTGCATAGCTTGACAGAGAAGGGAAAGAATTTTGCCTAAACAACTGAATGTGACCATGCTTTTCGCCGACTTAAGAAGTTTTTGACAAAAGCTCCAATTCTATCCTATTTCCTGATGAATGGACGTTTCATTCTTGACACCGATGCTTCTAACTCGGGTATAGGCGCTGTCCTTTCGCAAGAGCAAGATGGTGAAGAGAAGGTGATAGCTTATTTCAGCCGAACACTATCAAAACAAGAGCGACGTTATTGTGTCACCAGAAAAGAACTCCTTGCAGTTGTGTGTGCAGTGCGACACTTTCACCATTATCTCTTTGGGCAAAACTTCCTACTTGAAACAGATCATGCAGTACTTTGATGGCTGTTGAACTGTAAAAACCCAAGAAGGACAAATAGCAAGATGGATCGAGATACTTGGCACGTATGATATCGAAATACAACACAGGCCAGCAAAACATCATTCCAATGCAGACAGTTTATCCAGACGACCATGTGAACCATGTTTGTTCTGTCATAAGCAGAAACAAAAAGATGATTAACTTGATAACTTATATGATGAACATGCAGAATGCACTGAAAAACATCCACGCATGAAAACAGATGAGAGATTCATCACCAGATTATTAACATGTATGTCCGCTGTCAAGGAGCTTGAATCACCAGAAAATACACATGGTATTACCAAGGTAAAGAATCAACCGCTGAACCAAGATAAAACCCAACCAAACCCGCCAACATGGTAAGAACGATGGTCCTCAGTAGACCTAAGGAAATTACAAAGTGAAGATTGTGACATCAATCCAATGCTAAAATGGAAGGAGCAGGATACTAAAAGACCTGACTGTTGCTGGAGAAAGTGGCACTACAAAGAATTATTGACAAAATGGGATCAACTCCATTTAAGGAACGGTATCCTCTATCAAAAATTCGAGTCTGACCTTGAGATGAAATAGTTTTCAACTTGTGGTACCAAAAGCTATGCAGCATGAAATACTGGCCATGATGCATGATCAATGTACTGCTGTACATCTTTAGATTAAAAAGACATTGAAAAGATTGCGCCAGCATTACTTTTGGAGTGGGTACAGACGTAGCGTTGAGAAAAACTGCAGAGACTGTCTTCTGTGCATGTCACGAAAAGGGCCAAAGAAGAAAGCACACGCTGGCATATTATCATACATTGCAGGTAAACCTATGCAACGCTGTGCAATGGATATCATGGGGCCACTTCCAATATCTCACTCAGGCAGCAAATAAATCCTAGTCATTTCCGACTATTTTACAAAGTGGATCGAAGCCTACCCAATGCCGGACCAGCAAGCACAAACAGTTGCTAAATCTTTGTGAAAGAGTTCGTTTGCAGATTTGGCATTCCCCTAGAACTTCACACCGATTAAAGTAGACAGTTTGAATCTCACTTAATCCAAGAAGTATACCGCTTGCTCGCTATTTCCAAAACCAGGCCACCCCATTTCACCCTCAATCTGATGGAATGGTGGAGAGGTTTGATCGGACGCTTGAAGACATGTTGGCAATGGTTGTAGCTTCGACCAGAAAGACTGGGACGAGTGGCTCCCATATTTACTGATGGCCTACAGATCAGCCAAACATGACACAACCCAGTTTTTACCAAATGAAATGATGCTTGGGAGAAATATACCCCTTCCTGGAGATTTGCTCGTGACACCACCACCACCAGATGAAAAAGCAACAGAAATGACAGATTATAATGAATATCTAAGAAAAAAGATGGGAAGAATTGACTATTGTGCTCGCAAACACTTGACAGTAGCTGATGAAACTAAGAAGAAAGGGTATAACAGAAAGATGTACCTTAATACATACCAAGAAGGAGACTGCGTTTGGTTACTAAATAGAAATAAGAAGAAAGGTATCTCACCGAAATTACAACAGCGATGGATTGGACCTTGTGTAATCCTAAAGAAAATAAATGATGCAGATTTTCGCATGAAGACTGCGCCAGTGCACCACAACTGGTTATCAAAGGCCGTGGACATTGACTTGGTTGTCGATGTTATGTCTGTCCGTACGTCGTACCTGTGTTCTCGTCCGGGTCGTATTAAGCGTTTCGTGATAGCATTTGTACTATCATAACCGAATACGCAGGCGACGACCCCGTCATTGTAATTGTGTGTTCAACTCTCTCTCTCTCTCTCTCATGAAGACTGGACCCAAACAGAAGCCAAAAACAATACATCATAGTCTACATCATAATCTACTAAAACCGCACCAAGGAGAATCCAAACCCAGTTAAAATAAATTTGAAACCCCAAAGCAATACCAGGTCCATGGCAACACAGACATCCCACTTGAAAGAACATCACACTAAAAAGAGAACTACAACAGAAGCCCTACCACAAGATGTACCTGCAACTACAACAGCAAAAAGACATAGAAAACAATCAGACCGGTTTGGCAATACAATTTTCAGCAACTGAACTAACACCAAGTTTTGTTATATATGGTATTGTATAAACCTTTGTAAAGAAATAAAGATCCACGAGACTTGATATCAAGCTTGACGTTGAAAAAACCTGAATGCTGTTGGTATCTTGTCAGTACGATTTATTTCCAATATTTGGATGGATGTAGACAGTTTGCACATGGTTTGGGTATACAAATTTTAGTGTAGTGAACCAGCTAAATAAATTTGTGGAGATATTCTTGAGATATATGCTTTATATACAGCATAAGGTGGAATTAGGAGTCAGTAGCTGCTGGTGCAACACAGTGTTCACGCTGAAGTAAAACCAAACTCGGATGTATCTAGGATAAGTCTGTTCATTCGTCAACTAATCTATTCACAATGCAAAAGTCTACGATACAGATTTCTGGCAGGAGAGAATAATTTTTTGTTATTTAACATTTCATGAACTGAAGGGTTTAAGTTCCTAGTACCCCTTAAGAGGGGCGAAAATTAGCACTTTGGGTTACTTTTGGCTGTGACATTAGGTCATAAGCGGAAGTAACCAGATGATACCTCATAAGAAGTTAGGATGTGGACCATACCTCTCTACAACCTGGTGCGTAGAAAAAGTAATTGGTATTTGGCTCTGTCATGGGTGAATTCAACGTGTATCGATCATGTCAGAAAGAAAATTTAAATTTGCAAATTTCCACATCATATAATGTGTATCGATCTGAAGAATGCTGATATGAGAATGTTTTTTTGATGGAGAAAATCGATTTGCCAATCTTCAATCTTCCCACCAATCAAATGAGTTCTTCCTGTCATCACAACGTCAGAAGATAATAGGACAGCCCAATCATATTGAAGCTACGCGTAATTCCCCTTTAATAAACCCAAATGTCCCATTCCTGATCTACTTTAGTTGATACAGTCAGCTCCTCATCAGGTTGTTGTTATAAAGCATCTCATTATTTTATCCTTACCCAGTGACCCCTATCACCCCCAGAATTCCAGAATTTGGTATCTATTCAAAAGACTGCAATGCACCCAGCTGAGGCAATGAATGAGGACTGGAGGCAACAGAACCAATGCCCATCATTACTGATGTTACCATGTTAGAGGAGGACACCATTTGATGTTTTGTGTTATATGTCTTGATTTATTGGACAATATTTACTGAACTTGGACCCTGTGACATTTTTCTGTTTTGTACAGTAGTGAAATTATTTTGTTTGAGGACACTAAACTTGGTTTGCCTTGGATATTGTTGTGCTGATATGTTTCTAGTTTATTTGTATGTTTGGAGGATGATCATTGCTCACGGAAAACTTGTGAAATATCTTTTGCATTATGGGAAGCTCTTAATTTTAAAATACAACAATTTTTATGTCAATTCAAGGGACTTTGGACCATCCTAAAAATCTAACCTCTGGTTTTGTTTGGTATTTAATTTATACCCAAATGTTATCTTACTGCAAAAAACAACCCCCCAAAAAACCAACAACAAAAAAAGGTTATGTTTGAAATTATCATAACAGCAGTTGTGAACTATCTACAACATTATTGTGCTACACAACTTTATTGTATACAATTATATTGAGAAAACAAAAAGAAACAAGTGGAGAAATGTAATTGCCTGCTGGAAATGTTCAACCTGTTGATACAAAATAACTGTTTGATTTCTCACTTCAGAGATGACCTCATAAATCACCCAGTCTTGTATGAGGACAGTGCAAGCTTTGAACTCAACAAAATCTGAGTGAATTCTCAAAATGTTCCTAATTATTTTTGTTTTCTTGTTTATTTTGAAAATGCCATTGATAGAGTAGATGTGGTGTAAATAAGTTGAAAAGTGATGTAAGTAAATCCCAAGAGTGAAAAGGAGGTTGAAATAGTTTACTTATGATAGTGTGTACTGAGGTGAATCTGACCATGGAGCTATTAACTGAGGGATCCGACTAAAAAAATCTTCGTGTATTGTTAGTGACCGTAGAAGAGTTTCACTGACCAAGAGTCATTGTTAAATTTTGATGTTCTTATATTGTATCACCTTCAATTTTGGAATGTGTGCGTAGGAAATCTATCCAAAAGAAATTGCAGAAAATTTGTAAGAAATGCAAGCATTCGTTTTCCAAGAGAATTTTTGATTATTTGTTTTGCTTGCCGAGGATAAAATTTTAGATTCACTCGGGACGAGTAACTGAAAGGAGAGGCAAGTGTAGGAAAACTGCTATTTCCTATGTGAAATGTGTACTTTAATTGATTCCCAAATTCATGCATAAAACTGATTTCGATTCATACAGACTTGTTTTTTAAAGTTTGAACTATTTTCCTTTAGTCTAGACTTAGCAGTTGATGATCATCTGTTTTATGTATGTTGTGTATCTTGTGACAAGTGAATTTAATGTATTCTCTATTGCTCGTGACCTTGAGATAACAGGGGATATCTTACATCATAGATGCAAGGCTACGAGGGACAAGAAATTACAAAAGAAATGAGCAACAACTATGTGAAAGACAAGGAAACATTAGACATGAGGGACAAGAGGAAAGATAAGAAATAAGGGAAAAGGAATATATTTAAAATGGGTAACAGTAAGAAATGGTTCAACAATACCTGAGTATAAGGAATAAGATAGTTTTTACCCTATATAAAGAGAAGGTATTTTTATGCACTGGGTTCAAGATTGTCAGTTCTCAGCTCAGTATTGGTCAGTTCTCATCAGTTGTTAGTCGCTTCATGTCATCTGTAGCTGTCTAGCAGTACACTTCTATATCATGCCTGTACATAGTTGTGTATAGAGTAGAAATAGAGAGAAAGAAGTTCCTGAAGTTGACTAGTTCGGCGTTTCATTTACAAAGTTAAATTCTAAAACGAACCTATTCGGCACACACGGTACATTAGTTATCTACATGTCTTCATTGGAAGTGATTTACATAAGAAACTTTTATACAGAATACAAATTTTGTTGCAGAAACAAATGAAATGACGACACCAGGAATTGTAAGTAAATGGGCGTTTTACAAATTTAGGCTGACAACACCAATACTCACGCCATAACAGAATATCACCACCGACAAGAAGTTGGAACAAAATCGCAATTATAATAAATATTCCTAGTATCATCCGAAACCCGCCGCAAAGTAGTTTGTCTTGCATAAGAAAAGAATCCAAAGCATTTCCGTATATTTATTATTCATGCATGTAAGATTTTCAAAAGTAAAATTACCCGCCTCGTCCGGAATAGAACTTCGGAATATGCAAACTATGTCACGTACCTGGAGATTGGAAATAGGGTGCTTGGCGATTTTCTGAATCCTCTTTATTTGTGATAAGTTAAAATTTGACACTCCTATTGCTTTACAAAGACCAGCATCAACGATCTCCTCCATTGCCTAGAATGAAAATTCAAAATGATAATATATTATAATATCAACTATTAACAGGGGAAGGGGGAGGGGCGTAGGCAGTTGCAAAAGATTTTAGTTGGAGGGACAACAAAACATAATGGAGGCAAAAAATTAACATCATTTTAATTATGCAGATATTTCAAGCATCTTTGTATTCTTTATAACAAAAAAAAATGATTAGCAATCTTTGGGAAAGGTGCACATGCTTGTCCATATCGTGAGCCACCCATATGGTAATGAGGTGGCGCTATCCATCATTAATTCTGTTTAGCGATTGCGGGAGGTTGCGGACCTCCCTGCTCTTACCAATCGCTGTAATGTAAAGGAGCTTAGAATGCTTAATACACTCATTTCATAGAACATTCCTATGATAATGAACTCATAATGGACTTAATTCTTAAGTCTTTATGATAATGATAACACGTTCACCTTCCACGTATCTTCAACCGGAACTGCATCAAATACCGCTACTCCATTGAGATCGATCTCTTCAAATTTGGATGGATCTGTAGATTTCTGCGCAAGAAAAATATAAGTGTATTTTGATGAGATGAGATTAAGGCGGAATGAAACCATACCTTGATCTTTGAAGTAACTTTTCTACAGAATTAGTTCAGTATGTGGTCATACAAGTCTATCTTGTATGAAAGAGGGCTTTAGAAGATAAAATAGTGAAGAAACTATTTCAATTACATGAATCAACTTAATCCGTGAAGGAGATACTCAAGTTCTGTCCCATCTATGTAAAAATGACTAATACGGAAAGTCTGCTGTAAAAGGTTATCACCCTCATACTGAGGTTATCGCCCTCATACTGAGGTTATCGCTCTCATACTGAGGTTATCGCCCTCTTAGTGAGGTTATCGCCCTCATACTGAGGTTATCGCCCTCAGACTAAGGTTGTCGCCCCCATATTGAGGTTATCGCCCCCATACTGAGGTTATCGCCCTCATACTGAGGTTATCGCCCTTATACTTAGGTTATCGCCCCCATACTGAGGTTATCGCCCTCATACTGAGCTTATCGCCCTCATGCTGAGCTTATCGCCCTCATGCTGCCTTTCTCACCAATTGATGCATACTTTAATATAATTTAGATTTTTCTTGGGATTGATAAGAGAATATACCTTAACAGATATCGATTCAATTAGTTTATGCACCATTTAAATCCTTTCAAAATCCCTTTTCATACAAGATTATTTAGATGAAGTTGATTCACCATTGAAGATTATGCTATTTATGTGATGTATAGTTTTTAATGAAATAATATTTCAACAATGCGGGCTTAGATGAGAGGTGCAGTGGCTCAATAGAGGTGCAGTTGTTCAGTGATTAAGGAATCATGCTCGTATGCAGGTATGCGAAAGGCCTGGGTTAGGCGAAAGGCGAGCGCTGCATTATGTCCTTAAGCAAGACACTTTACTCTTCTTGCTACAGTCCACTCAGCTCTAAATGAGTACTAGCATTGCTGGGGTGTTAATATAATGAACTGGCGTCCTGTCCAGAGTTCGGAAACCGGGGATAAGCTCCGCTGGGCCATTCCGGTCTGATGGGTCTTATTGAATGGCCCGAGTATAGATTTAACGGGCTAAAGTTAGATAAGGAAAGCAACGTACCTTTGTTCCAAACGGCCAGTGGATAAGGTACAGGTCAATATACTCTAACCCAAGATTCTTGAGTGATTTCATGAAAGTTGGTTTTACATCTGCTGGTTGATGATAACAATTCCACAACTATAATAAGGCAAAATATAAAAGTAAGCAGTTTTTATTGACTTACCTAAACTTCACAGTGAGGAGTTCAAGAAGATATCATCTTTCAGCAATAGTGGTGTATTCTAAAAACATTACTTGGTCCACCATTTGACAGAAAAGGCACATGACACAAAAAATCATTATATGAAATAAATAAATTTTTCTTTAAATAACTGTATATACATCACTTTGGCTTTTAGGCCCAAAGGTATGCCCCCTAAATTTTCAAAAAATTTAACAAGGCTTTTGATAGGGGGAATGAGCTCTTAAAATCAAAATACCCGTGTTCAGAAAAATTTCATACGTTGTTTTCAGTATGGGCAAACGTAGGACAAGATGGATAAAACGTCTACTTTGAACATGAATATAGGCATGAACGGAAGTGCATCAAAACTTGGTTAATGTTCATTGACAATTTTACAGATCTCTGAATTTTCATTCTTAATTACGACATCCCCTGCCCCAGTTACCAGCTACGGAGGTAAGATTTACTTATTAAAGACAATTTGGTCGAATCCTACCTTCGTGGTTATGAACAAATTCTCCCTTTTAACAACCCCTTCATTCATCTTTTCCCGAACAGCACGTCCAACAAATTCTTCATTATTGTAAAAAAATGCGGTGTCAATCGAGCGATATTCCGAGTCGATCGCCGTCAGACATGCGTCATAAGCACGTGGCTGTTCAGAAGCAATTCCCTGGAGATAGGAAAATAATTCCATTCAGACGTATTGAAAGTGCTTTCATAATGTTTGTTTGTCAATTTCAAAGATGAGAAGAAACTTTTGCCTATTAAACTGTTAAAGTAAGAAGGTTGTGGCGGAAGGGGGAGTTGGAGGGGGAGTTGGAGGGGGAGTTGGAGGGGGAGTTGGAGGGGGAGTTGGAGGGGGAGTTGGAGGGGGGAGTTGGAGGGGGAGTTGGAGGGGGAGTTGGAGGGGGAGTTGGAGGGGGAGTTGGAGGGGGAGTTGGAGGGGGAGTTGGGGGGAGTTGGAGGGGGAGTTGGAGGGGGAGTTGGAGGGGAGTTGGAGGGGGAGTTGGAGGGGGAGTTGGAGGGGGGAGTTGGAGGGGGAGTTGGAGGGGAGTTGGAGGGGAGTTGGAGGGGGAGTTGGAGGGGGGAGGGGGAGGGGAGGAGGGAGTTGGAGGAGTTGGAGGGGGAGTTGGAGGGGGAGTTGGAGGGGGAGTTGGAGGGGGAGTTGGAGGGGAGTTGGAGGGGGAGTTGGAGGGGGAGAGTTGGAGGGGAGTTGGAGGAGTTGGAGGGGGAGTTGGAGGGGAGTTGGAGGGGGAGTTGGAGGGGGAGTTGGAGGAGTTGGAGGGGAGTTGGAGGAGTTGGAGGGGAGTTGGAGGGGAGTTGGAGGGGGAGGAGTTGGAGGGGGAGTTGGAGGGGAGTTGGAGGGGGAGTTGGAGGGGAGGGAGGGGAGGGGGAGTTGGAGGGGGAGAGTTGGAGGGGAGTTGGAGGGGAGGGAGGGGGAGTTGGAGGGGGAGTTGGAGGGGGAGTTGGAGGGGGAGTTGGAGGGGGAGTTGGAGGGGGAGTTGGGGGGAGTTGGAGGGGAGTTGGAGGGGGAGTTGGAGGGGGAGTTGGAGGGGGAGTTGGAGGGGGAGGGAGGGGGAGTTGGAGGGGAGTTGGAGGGGAGGGGGGGAGTTGGAGGGGAGTTGGAGGGGAGTTGGAGGGGGGAGTTGGAGAGTTGGAGGGGGAGTTGGAGGGGGGAGTTGGAGGGGAGTTGGAGGGGGGAGTTGGAGGGGGAGTTGGGGGAGAGTTGGAGGGGGAGTTGGAGGGGAGTTGGAGGGGGGGGAGTTGGAGGGGGAGTTGGAGGGGAGTTGGAGGGGAGTTGGAGGGGAGTTGGAGGGGAGTTGGAGGGGAGTTGGAGGGGGAGTTGGAGGGGGAGTTGGAGGGGGAGTTGGAGGGGAGTTGGAGGGGGAGTTGGAGGGGAGTTGGAGGGGGGGGGAGTTGGAGGGGGGGAGTTGGAGGGGAGTTGGAGGGGGAGTTGGAGGGGAGTTGGAGGGGGAGTTGGAGGGGGAGTTGGAGGGGGAGTTGGAGGGGGAGTTGGAGGGGAGTTGGAGGGGGAGTTGGAGGGGGAGTTGGAGGGGGGGGGAGTTGGAGGGGAGTTGGGGGAGTTGGAGGGGAGTTGGAGGGGGAGTTGGAGTTGGGGAGTTGGAGGGGGGGGGAGTTGGGGGGGTTGGGGGAGTTGGAGGGGGAGTTGGAGGGGGAGTTGGAGGGGAGTTGGAGGGGGTTGGAGGGGGAGTTGGAGGGGAGTTGGAGGGGAGTTGGAGGGGGAGTTGGAGGGGAGTTGGAGGGGGGGAGTTGGAGGGGAGTTGGAGGGGGAGTTGGAGGGGAGTTGGAGGGGGGAGTTGGAGGGGGAGTTGGAGGGGGAGTTGGAGGGGGAGTTGGAGGGGGAGTTGAAGGGGAGTTGGAGGGGGGAGTTGGAGGGGGAGTTGGAGGGGGAGTTGGAGGGGGAGTTGGAGGGGGAGTTGGAGGGGAGTTGGAGGGGAGTTGGAAGGGGAGTTGGAAGGGGGAGTTGGAAGGGGAGTTGGAAGGGGAGTTGGAGGGGAGTTGGAGGGGGGGGAGTTGGAAGGGGGAGTTGGAGGGGGAGTTGGAGGGGGGGGAGTTGGAAGGGGGAGTTGGAAGGGGGGGAGTTGGAAGGGGAGTTGGAAGGGGGAGTTGGAAGGAGTTGGAAGGGGGAGTTGGAAGGGGGAGTTGGAAGGGGAGTTGGAAGGGGGAGTTGGAGGGGGAGTTGGAAGGGGGGGGGAGTTGGAAGGGGGAGTTGGAAGGGGGGAGGGAGGAAGGGGGAGTTGGAAGGGGAGTTGGAAGGGGGAGTTGGAATGGGGAGTTGGATAGGGTTGAAGCTATATGGGGATGTATGAGGCCCCATGCATATGGGGGAACATGGAAGGACCCCAGTTGGAAGGGGGAGTTGGAAGGGGGAGGGAAGGGGAGTTGGAAGGGGAGTTGGAAGGGGGAGTTGGAAGGGGGAGTTGGAAGGGGGAGTTGGAAGGGGGAAGGGAGTTGGAAGGGGAGTTGGAAGGGGGAGTTGGAAGGGGAGTTGGGAGTTGGAAGGGGAGTTGGAAGGGGAGTTGGAAGGGGGAGTTGGAAGGGGAGTTGGAAGGGGGAGTTGGAAGGGGGAGTTGGAAGGGGGAGTTGGAAGGGGGAGTTGGAAGGGGGCCAGTTGGAAGGGGGAGTTGGAAGGGGGAGTTGGAAGGGGAGTTGGAAGGGGGAGTTGGAAGGGGGAAGGGGGAGTTGGAAGGGGGAGTTGGAAGGGGGAGTTGGAAGGGGGAGTTGGAAGGGGAGTTGGAAGGGGGAGTTGGAAGGGGAGTTGGAAGGGGAGTTGGGGAGGGGGAGTTGGAAGGGGAGTTGGAAGGGGGAGTTGGAAGGGGGGAGTTGGAAGGGGGGAGTTGGAAGGGGGGAGTTGGAAGGGGGGAGTTGGAAGGGGGGAGTTGGAAGGGGGGAGTTGGAAGGGGGGAGTTGGAAGGGGGGAGTTGGAAGGGGGGAGTTGGAGGATGGTACGTTTTCTGGATAGGGTTGAAGCTATATGATGTATAAGGCCCCATGCATATGTGGGGGAACATCGATGCGTTGCGTTACCTTTACGAACGCTCCGACCCCATCAAAATCCAGGCTCCCCAACCCACTGTGCCCACTCCCGCAGCTCAAAGCAGAATCCATTTTTCTATTCATTAAAAAAAGAGAACAAGATACTTATTGGATCCCCCAATATAGGCGCGCAGGATGCAGGAATTGGGATACCTTAGGCTCCCCAAACCACTGTGCCCACTCCCGCAGCTCAAAAGCAGAATCCATTTTATTCATTAAAAATCGAGAAGAAGATACTTATTGGATCCCCCAATATATGCGCGCAGGGTGCAGGGATTGGAATACCTTAAATACGAACCTGCTCTGGCCGGTCACTGTTGATTTATATGAAATAGTGTCTCTTTTATTGCCCAACTTTTGCACGAACTCTTATCACTTCCCTGGACACCCGGGACCGTGGCATGCACACCACAAGTTCATAACATTCACGCCGAGTCTTGCTGTTTAATAATTCGATATAGCTCAAATTCTATTTACTTACCACGTAGGTTCCGAAGGCAATTGTTGGCATCAAAGCACCATTAGGCAGCTTTATTGTGATGTAATCCGCTGACAATTGAGCCAGAGAACTGGAATCCATCATTGGTATGTACGCCTGTGCAGGAAATTCACAGTAGGCCTACTGTTATTGTTAACTTGTGCTGTAGCTACAATTTCCTTCAGCACGTATGCTGTGATACAGCGCGATAGTAGCTAATCTCGTAGTATATCGATACACATGCTACGTATAAATAAAGCCTAATCAGTAATACGGTACACATATCCCATACAACTTGATTGTTTGAATTGCGATAAGGTTATTTACACTTTACCGTTTACATGCAAGGTCACTGCAAAATCAGCCGGTGTCTCTATTGGGTTTATCGTTTCACGGTAGCATAGAAGAAATTATAATTCTTTTCCTCCTACTTCGGGTTTTCATTAATAATCTCTTTATTTGAATGATGTGTGTTAACAGTATGTACTGGTAATGTACCATTTTTGTTTTAAAGCGAGACAAGTTGCATAACTTTGCAGTATACATCTCATTCTTATTCCATGTTACTTTCTCAGATTAACAGAGCATTATTATACCCATTGTAGGCCTCATGTGGAAAAGTTGCGATCATTTGCTTCCATTTTAAGCCACGCCCCTTTACACTGTATGAATAACTGAAACAAAAGTAACTTAGAGACCTATTTATACATTTATTTATTATTTTTCATATCAGGTAAAGAGGTTTCTGGTTCGAAAAATAATTTTATATCCAATAAACTTAGATTCATGGGCCTATTAGTTGTTGTTTTGTCGTAAATGCATTATTTATGAAGCTGTTTTGCCATCATTTCAATAAGAGTGCGTCAAATTGCTATGGTTATTTCCCAGAAAATCAAAACTCCAGCTTAACTGGCTTTCGTAAATTTAATATACCCGATATCCAACTATATAACAATTACTTTGAATAACTTGTTGTTGTTTTGTTAAGGCATTGTTTGGTGATGACGTCATCCGCATTCTTACAACATGACCAAATATCAAGGAGCTTCTTGCAAATATTCAGTGCCGATATTCTATTTTGATGTCCTCGGCGAGTTTATAAATTTTACATAATATATCAGGAACATCATCATACATAAATTTTTGAAGAAGAAGCTTATTCAACATTTCGTCATTCAATGATAGAGATTATTGTAACATTTTCAGAATTTGTCGCGTATACAAAAGAACTTTCCATTATAATAATAGGATTTATCAAAATGCTGGGTAATGTGTAAACATTGCAACATCCGAGTCTGCCTCACTGAATACATAGTAACTGTTATCTATTTGCAAAAATCATATAATCAAGACTATTTATGTACGAAACGGACATCAACATAATGTAACTCGCAGTAACTTTTCTAAATTGATTAAAAGTCTAAAAAGATTCCCCAATTTTAAATGGAACATTCCAAATTTGCAAATGATCGCTTTGCAGCTTTGCGTGTTATACTTTTTGATATGATAAGGAAACTTATTTATTAGGAAAAAATAAACTTACACGTACAATCGATCGAACACTGATAAATGTAATAGTCTGGTTGCAAATGGCCAAAAAATGACAAGTGCTAAACATTTTGGGTACAAGTCGGGAAATGATTTTAATTAATAGTTTAGCTGTATAAGAGTCTAAAAAAACCTGTTTCCACAAAAAAAAATCGTTGAGGTGGCCGCCATTTCGAATTTCAAAATGGCCGCCAAATAGAGCATATTTTATAGAAATATGAGTATTTTGGCATGTTTTAGGTAAGGTTTACATTGAATAACTGGTAAAAATGTTGATCTTATATGGAATAAAAAGTCTTAACAAGAATATATATGTTCAGCAGTTGGCAGCCATCTTGAAAATCAAAATGGCCGCCATTTTCCAGACAATTTAAACAGAACATATTTTCACAGTAACTTTTAAGTTTAAAGATGATGATAGATAATAGTTCATTCACAGCTGTTACGAAATAAAATATAGAGCGTGTATCATTCAGAATTGTTTTGGAAACCTTGTCATCTTTGTTTTCAAAATGGCCCCCAAAGGTTTGTTTCTACTTCGAACTTTAGACAAAACATCAAAAAGTTGTTCCATTCAGTATATCTTGAACTTCTCAGTATATTGAAAAAAATTAAGGGGGTGTATGTAAATTTGATTCAAAGTAAAATAAAACCTGGTGATTTAATTATTCGGATAAATTTGATGTTGGTGGCCATTTTTAGTTCCAAAATGGCGGAATGGCGGCCATATTTGATTTTGAAATGGATAGCTTTCATAAATTATTTCCCAAACACCATTGCTGGAAGCTGACTTCAACTGTTCAACTTGAGATTATTTAAAGGAAAACATAGCTTGCTACGATATGAAAACAAAACTCATACAAGGTATATTTGAGAAATGACTGCATCATAGTATATTAAAAGGCAAAGATTGTGGATTTCGGCAGTACTCTGTGCATGAACATCCTCGAGTGCAGGGAACTTTCATGGAAGTACACTTGCATCTGCGTGTTGCACACCGCAAACCCTGGAGAGGACAACTGCATGCTATAAGTTCTGGCCACGTTTCTAGCATTGAGTCCACTGTGAGAAGGCGCGGTTTCAGGATTCCATCTGTACTAAGAAACCAGCCGCTCTCCTCTGGAGATGGTAGTGATGGATTTTGTTCAAGAGCCATCTTCCATACACATGTCTGGTAATGGGCTCTTCTAATGTGCAGATGTAGAGCATCTGCAGTAGGTGGTAGTGTCTCAACATTTTTTTTTCACCTTGTGAAAAAATGCACTTCTGATTTCTTGTATTTTACTTGATTCAGTAGATGGATCATACAATTTGCAAACAAATGCTTCCGCATCAGACATAGCCTTTTATCAGGAACTTGAGCTTCACCTAACCGCTCAAGCAGTTGTGGGTGCTTTACAAATTCCTTCCACGCCGATTTTTGCCTATTCCAGCAAATTGGCTTGTTGTGTCACTGCCTGTAAGGGCATGAAATGCAAGCAATGATGATCTTGCCTTGTCATCAATTTGGATATGATGAACAGGAATGAAAGATTGTTTTTGCTGTCCCCCTTGCATCCACACTTGTTGACATAGGTTGGGCATATGATATACAAGAAGCACCAACACATCAGTATCACGGCATACAATATTAAGTAGTTGAAATCCTGAGTTCTTTGCATCTTGAGCATGAAGTAGGATACGCGTGTCAGCCTCCTCGTGGTTTGATCGCAGATTTGACACATCTCTGCCAGACGAAGACCATGCCTCATCTGAGTTTGAGAAACCACCGCCAAGAACCAGCTCCTTGTTGGGATCTTCACAGGGATGATTTATCATTTGTGTGCAGAGAAAGTTTGCTAGACTTTCTTTGTTTTTCCCAAGTGTAATGAATCTTTCCCAGCTGCCAATTTTCTGATCTCTGCTGGTTACTCTGGTTTCTATCCCCTTGTTTTTTCCACTTGCACGCTTGTTTCGTGTACCACCTTTAATGGAGTTGTCCAGATATCGATCAAAAACAATGTCCACCCTGTTGCATGTCTCAGAAAAATGTTTGTAAATTGACTTTTGAAAGTTGTCACACCATTCACCAAAGGTTTTTGCTCCTATATGATTGCCAAGAGACTGAATTACTGCCATAGCATCCACAATAGTACATGTAGGACTGTTGCTGACCGGTGGTAGATTCTGTGCTTTACCTTGATCTAGAATTTTGCCTAGATCTGATTTACTTGATGGATATCTCAGCTTTTCATCAACAGTTGCTATTGATAAAGGCACAGGTGAGAGTTCACGTTCCAGCAACCCATCTATATCAACTTCACGTCCAGCATCTAATGCAACAATCACTTGACGTAAAAGATTGATGCGTGCCTTGGTAGTGGTTGTTTTTACTTTATCCACATTTACAGTATGACTGTACATTGTACCAAACGTGTTAAGTTTCTGTCTTTTGATTTTATCATGGAACTTTGTTGTCTTTTTGATGAGTCTGTCATTCACAAAGTCGTATATTAACTTCTTTCCTGTTTTCTCTGCTTTCACAAAGTCATTCTTCACATCAGTACTAGCAACATCTCCTGTGGTGATTGATATCAGGTCTGACGAATCATTGGAAAATACATCAAAGCGTTCAAATTCTTGAACAAGTTTTGTGATATCTTTCTGATCTCTTTCCATTCGCTTAGGTCCCAGATCTTTATGTTGCAAATCCGTCTCACTCGTCACATGATACATTTTCTTTGTGTCTTCGGCGAGCTGAGCCCGTTCATTGTATGTAAGACACCAACGTTCTCGTGCTGAATCTGTGCGGGTGATGCCAACTAAACCACCGGCAACTTTGCCCCGTTTGTTGATATGCTCAAGTGCTTGGTCATCAGGGATTTGATTGAATCTTTGTGAAGTTTCTTTAGTACCGAAGTCACCATCTGCAAAGCCTTGGTAAACCTCTGGTGCTGTCTCCTGTAGCATCTTCATATCTGCTAGAAAAATTATACCCCACCTGGTGTAATTAACATGGTCAAAGAGAGCAAACCAGGGTAACATTTCAGCTAGCGATGAAAGGTACAGCGCCCAGTCTCCATCTCGAAGAGCACGGGTAAATCTCAGAAGAATAGTAACAAGATGCATATACTTCCTCCAAAATTGGAATGTTGTTAGGTTCTTGTGGTCAGCATCAAATTCATCAAGAAGTGTTAATATGGGTACAATATCTTCAATGAATAATGCCAGTGTCGATTCTATCTGCTCATCATCATCTTTGGAAAACCCTTCAATAATCTTCCCTGCTGTTTCTCTCAACTTGCTTCCTAACTCCTTCTCATTCTCTTGTGCCCAAACAATAAACTTTGGCCAAAGAATTGTCCAAAGTGCTTCAAGTGTAAGTTTATGTGCACGTATAACTTTGTTCCACACCTTTCCTTTGAGAATATTCTCTGCTGTGTTTTCTCCAAATACTCCACTCTCTACCCATATATCATTGAGACCAGCTCCTTGCATGAACTGACCAATCACTTTTGAAAAATTCATCTGTGTGTGGAAGCCTCCTAACATGATAACAAAATCTTTGCAATCTTCCAACTTCTCCCATTGAAGCATTTTAGCTTTGTTGTAGAGTGCTTCATCAAAGGTAATTACTGTGTATGTTGCATTTAGCTTCTTTGTCATTGCTTGACATTTTTTCATCACTGTCCAAATCGTGTCATAATCATGAGCAGGAGCATTGATTATTGGAAAAGGCCCAACTTCAGTTTGTGGCAAATCATTCTTTGACACTTTGTGATTGAATCCACTCCAGGCAGGTACTTGTTGGTTTTCCTGATTTTCTTGTCGCAAAAGAATCCATGTCATGTCCATGCAGAATGCTTTGGCTATCATTTTCTTGTCTGGGTCGTACCAAGTGAGCTGTACATCTTTCGGCATCACTGGTTCTAGTTTGGCTGCAAGCATGTTTGAGTTTTAAAGCTCACTCATTTCTGATGGAAGACTTGTTTTGGATCTGTTGGATCTTAGCTTAACATTTATTTCTCTTTTTGGCTCATTTGGTGCTTTTTTGCGAAGAGCCACATATTGTGTTGCATGAAAAGTGTCCATACCACTGAGTGTTTCTTCATTGAAATCGATATTGTCGTCTGCATAACGGACATATCCACAATTTTCCCAAGTGGTAAAATTACGTGGTATCATCACTTTTCCATGGTCATTGTAACGCTGAAGAAAGAGCATCATCGGCAATGGCTTTGTCAATCTGAATAACATGCTCATAGCTGATAGAATGACCTGCTGCATGGAGAAGTTTTATGAGCCCTTTTGACCTCGTGGCCTGGTGAATAGTAACGCCAAGACCAATATGCTTTGGTGTTAGTTTCTGCCCTCCAGAAGCAAGAAAAATGATGTCTTGACAAATACTGAGAATTTTTGTTCTAAGAGCATTCTCCTTTTGACTCTCATTTTCAACATCAAATACATCTTCATTGCAGAGAAGACGAATAAGAAAGTAAAGATTATCTGGCACTACCATCTGCGCATGTTCCTCATCAATTCCTCCAACGAAGTCATGACTAGCTGTAGCTTCAATGTCCCGACGTAGTTTTACAGCCACTTTAAAAATCCCGCTTAAAATATCAGTGTCGTCATTTTCTACTTGGTTACTCATAGAAGCCTCACAAACATCTATTCCTTGCACCTCTGTCATATCTTCTACAAATTTTTCCATAGCCATATCTTGAGCCACAGAAGGACATACTAGCTGCGGATCTGTAGTACACAAGGGTTGAACAAAAATCACATTATCACCAAGATACCTCTGTATTTTCTCCTTGAACCTATTACTTCTGTAAACCCCTGAAACCATTGCAAAATCTGTGAGAAGCATATTAGAATATTGTTCCCAAATGCTTGTTAATGTATAAATGTGTCCTTCAGCAACACCTTTTTCAAGATCAGCCATTACATTTTCAAAGCAAATTGTTTCTGGAATGTTATCTTGGTTTTCTTTAAGCTTACTGTACTTCTTCAAAAAACATGTATAACATTTCAAATGATACTTGGCCTCTGCAGCTATAAGATCATGTACTCCAGCTAATCTGTGTCTCATTACGCTATCAAACTGAGCGAGGGTCAGGACTTTTTCTGATGTGGGGAAAGTCTGAACTTGACGTAAATGAGAGTAAGGTATATCATCCTGGCAGTACATGCACTTGTTCCAGTCTACAGAAGGCAGCGATGATCTTCTCGATCTTGATGAATTTTTCAGATTAGTTTCATCTTCCAGGGAAGTTGACTCTCTAGATGAAATGGTAATATTTCGCTGACCTTTGCTCTTGAGACGATTTATGTGAGCTTGGTTTGTAAATACGCTATAGCAGGGTCTATGCCAAAGAACATTTTTGTCAGTTTCCCGTAGGTTGACTATTTTCAAACGGTCTAGTGCGTCTATAAACTTAGTGTCATTGTATTTCTCTCTTTCCAGGGCACTTTCAATTACTCGGGCAATTCCTTCTGGTGTAGCCGACGACAAAAGATGTTTTTTCTTAGGGAACCTAACCTCTTGACACAAGATGCAATTTACCCACTCAATTTCAGACTCTGTCACTCTTTTTCTGATTAAAGCTGCAGACTCCATCTTGATAATCTTGGAGGGAAAGTTAAAAGATGTTTTACTCCCTTTGTAAGAAACCAAACTGATGTATTTTGTCAAATGTAGGATACATATGCAATCATAAGATTTAACAAGGCACTGGTCCATGGGTTAAACCAATACAAAATTGAGTGGTATTAAAAGGATTTTGAAAAGCTCATTAGAACAAAAATTAAAAGGAGGACAGGGATACAAATTTCAGACAAATACAAGTTGTTATTGCCCAGTCGTACCTCTATCTATAACATACACTCAGTCCCTCCCCTCCATGAAGCCTTTGTTAAAGTAAGATACTAACCAAATGTCAGGTATTTTGAAAACATGTTCAAACAAACGGCCATGTACAATTTCTAAGGTGTATACTCATTGCTGGAAGTTTGCTAGTAAATCTAACATTGTCAGATTGAATTGAATTGTAGTTAGGTCTCGGATTATTATCTTAAGGTAACGTCAGGCATGCATTTGATGGTAATCTCCTACTTAATGCAAATTTATATGAATACAATTATATTCTTAAGTATTTTACATTTGTCGTAGAACTGATATATGTAGGTACAACAGTAACACTGAACATGATGTTTTACCTTGTTAGCGGATAATTTCGATCTGAACATACATAACACATATTTTCTATATTCATTTGACATGTTTAATAAACCTAGCCTTGCACCTATCTTTAAAAATGCAGATATCTTACCTCTATTTTGCATTAATCTTGAGAGCACATGCGTGTGACATATATTACTGCAGCAGTGCTAAAATTTCTGTCACATGGTTGCCAGATGCATCTGATATAAAACTATCAAAATGTTGCAAACTTAGGAGTTAATCAAATTGTTTGGAAAATTGTTCAGTTAGAAGTAAAATTTAAAAATATATTATTTTTGACAATTTATTATAGCGGCCATTTTGATTTTCTTAATCGCCATTTTGTTTTTTTAGCTGATTGCCATTTTTAAATAAATGAGAAACATCTAAAATTGTCTTATAAAGTCATCTACCATAAAAAAAAAAGCTAACATAATACCTACAATAGTCCTGTATCTAACATAAAAGTTGAGAGAATTTATATATACTATGTTAAATAAGGCGACCATTTTGAAATTCAAAATGGCGGCCAAAAAAAGAAAAGAAAAATTGGAAACAGGTATTTTTGTTATCTCCTATACCTATTTTATCTATATGGACCTGTTTCCAGCTTGTACCCAAAATGTTTAGCAAATCGAAATCGATTTGAAGCATCTTTTTGCTGAATTTGCAAAACAGACTAAATTCCGAATAATACAATATCACTGCAAGCCAGACGAAAATAAGACTTCTTCTGTTCTGCAAACAGTCGAGCCCTCATGTTCCCCATCTCAACGGTTTTAAGGCCTGGAAATTAAACAATGCAGAGCAGGCGTTCAGAAAACGAATGCTGTTGAAATGAGGTGGTGCCATGGCACCCTATCTTCGACAGAGAGAACAACCGGATATGTTTCTGTCTGAAATTTTACCAAAGTAACACATCACAAGAAGCATTAGCTTAAAGAATCCCTGTGGTCGAAATGAGAGGGCGTCTTTTTGTAAATCAATTTTAGAATAACAGAGGTATCTTTTTAATACAGGGGTCATTGAAAATTAATTAAGTATTCAATATAAATAATTTTGGTTGATCTCAGCATTCATATCAAAGGTTATGAGTACCATCACGTATAGAAAAGTATAGTCGATTATTCTAGAGACTCCAGAATAAATACCCTCGTATTTCGGCCGACTTCTCCTATAACGTTATGGCAGAAGATCTAGGGACCGAATGATGTCCACGTGAGAAGACATGTGTATCAAACACTGAAAAGCACTTTCTTTTCATGCAACAGAAATCAGGTGACAAATTCGTCACTTTTGCAGTATAACTTTACAGTAGGCTGCCATAAACAAGATATAGCTGTCATTCACAGGATTTAGCTTGCACTAACAGGTTTGGATGCGCCCAATAGGTTTTTAGATGCCACCAACAGGGTTTAACTGCCACGAACAGGGTTTTGATCGCACCAACAGGGTATGACGGCCACGAACAGTGTTTGGAGGCCACCAACAGGGTTTTGCGACCACGAACAGGATTTAGATGCACCAACGTGGTTTGGATGCCATTAACATTGTTGGCGGCCACTAACAGGGTTTGGATGCCGTCAACATGGTTTGACGGCCACTAGCAGGGTTTGGATGCCACTAACAGGGTTTGAATGCCACCAACAGGTTTTGGATGCCACCAACAGGGTTTAACTGCCACGAACAGAGTTTAGATCGCACCAACAGGGTATGGCGGCCACGAACAATGTTTGGCGGCCACCAAGAGAGCTTGGATGCCATAAAAAGGATTTAACTTCCACTAACAGGGTCGCCAGTGCACCACAACTGGTTATCAAAGGCCGTGGACATTGACTTGGTTGTCGATGTTATGTCTGTCCGGACGTCGTACCTGTGTTCTCGTCCGGGTCGTATTGAGCGTCTCGTGATAGCGTTTGTACTATCATAACCGAATACGCAGGCGACGACCCCGTCATTGTAATTGTGTGTTCAGCTCTCTCTCTCTCACTAACAGGGTATGATGCCACCAACAGGATTTGGCTACTACCAACAGGGTTTGGCTGCCACCAACAGGATTTAGAAGCCACGACAGGGTTTGGCTGCCATCAGTAAAAGAAGGTACTGAAGATGATTTTCTAGGTTTGGTGAACATTAAAAAAAGTGATTGGTTACAATGAGGTGAGGTGCGAGATATGATGATGCTTCTAATGCGCTGTTAGGGACTGTTTTGTATAGTTTGCGGTAAAACATTATAATTTACGACTTTTTGACGAGTTTCCTATAGATTCGTACCAGACCAACCCTCTCTCACCGGAAGAAATTTTTTTTTTAAACATAACAATTATTGTTATCATGAACATGATTAATTACCAGTTTTTATCATCCAGGTGCGGCGTGGGCAACGTCCAAGATGTAAATTTATTTCTGAAATCGTTACCAATGTTATTCTGACTCACGTCAGATAGAGGAAGTCGTGTGTGTATGTGAAGTGGGTGGTTAGAGGGGGGAGGGGGGGGGGAGTGAAAGTGACTTGGAGTGGGTAAAAGTGGGTTTCAAAGGAATCTTCATAACCTCTTTTTTGAAAGTGGGAAGAACCATTACTCTGCCTCCTAACACCAACGATTACATAGGGAGAAGCAAAAAAAAAAAAATAGCACTAATTGGAACAAAATGGCTGACACACTTTTGCTATCTCTTTTCCTTTCTCTGTTAATACACGCCGTTCCTTTATAAAATTTAAAGCGACTGAATGATATCGACAGCACTAGGACTTGTGTTGTTCAAGAAACACGTCTGTTATAAATTTATCAAATGTTTAATGTCTCTTAGGTGCAATCTCTCTATCAGTCTGTCAATTTTAAGAAAAGTAACGAATTTCATAAAAATGATATCTAAAATACATCGTGATTGACATGAATGTCTATCTGGTATAACATGTGACACAGAGACAAATACAACGGCGAAATAACAGCATTTTACATCTTGTTCTGTTAAGGATATATGTCACAACGTCTTTTTAAAAATAATTGATAAAAACATTTTATGACGCCGCACACTCATTTTCTTAGCAATCGTCAAATGTATTTCATTGGGAAATGATTTAGCATTTTCGAACATTTTTTCATTGAAAACATTCTTTCAAAATTTCTTCTGGCGATTAATCATTGATCTGATAATTGATTTCCTTATGATAGCATGTACAATGGTTGTATATGACTTAATTATCTTATAATTGATTTCCCTATGATAGCCTGTACAATGATTGTATATGAGTCATTTATCTGACATTTGATTTCCTCATGATAGCATGCACAATGGTTGTATATGAGTCATTTATCTGATAATTGATTTCCTCATGATGGCATGTACAATGGTTGTATATGAGTCATTTATCCCATAATTGATTTCCTCATGATAGCCTGTACAATGGTTGTATATGAGTCATTTATCTGATAATTGATTACCTCATGATAGCATGTACAATGGTTGTATATGAGTCATTTATCTGATAATTGATTTCCTTATGATAGCATGTACAATGCTTGTATATGAGTCATTTATCTGATAATTGATTTCCTCATGATAGCATGTACAATAGTTGTATATGAATCATTTATCTGATAATTGATTGTGACACAGAGACAAATACAACGGCGAAATAACAGCATTTTACACCTTGTTCTGTTGAGGATATATGTCACAACGTCTTTTTAATAATAATTGATGAAAACACTCTATGACGCCGCACATTCATTTTCTTAGCAATCGTCAATGTTTTCAATTAAGAAATGATTTAGCATTTTCTAACATTTACTCATTGAAAACATTCTTTCAAAAATTCTTCTGGCGATTAATCATTGATCTGATAATTGATTTCCTTATGATAGCATGTACAATGGTTGTATATGAGTCAATTATCTCATAATTGATTTCCTATGATTGCCTGTACAATGATTGTATATTAGTCATTTATCTGATAACTGATTTCCTCACGATAGCCTGTACAATGGTTGTATATGAGTCATTTATCTGACAATTGATTTCCTCATGATAACATGTACAATGGTTGTATATGAGTCATTTATCTGATAATTGATTTTCCACGATAGCCTGTACAATGCTTGTATATGAGTCATTTATCTGACAATTGATTTCCTCATGATAGCATGTACAATGGTTGTATATGAGTCATTTATCTGATAATTGATTTTCTCATGATAATTGATTTTCATGATGGCATGTACAATGGTTGTATATGAGTCATTTATCTGATAATTGATTTCCTCATGATAGCATGTACAATGGTTGTATATGAGTCATTTATCTGATAATTGATTTCCTCATGATGGCATGTACAATGGTTGTATATGAGTCATTTATCTGATAATTAATTTCCTCATGATGGCATGTACAATGGTTGTATATGAGTCATTCATCTGATAATTGATTTCCTCATGATAGCATGTACAATGGTTGTATATGAGTCATTCATCTGATAATTGATTTCCTCACGATGGCATGTGCAATGGTTGTTTATGAGTCATTTATCTGATAATTGATTTCCTTATGATAGCATGTACAATGGTTGTATATGAGTCATTTATCTGATAATTGATTTTCTCTTAATAGCATGTACAATGGTTGTATATGAGTCATTTATCTGATAATTGATTTCCTTATGATAGCATGTACAATGGATGTATATGAGTCATTTATCTGATAATTGATTTCCTCATAATAGCATGTACAATAGTTGTATATGAGTCATTCATCTGATAATTGATTTCCTTATGATAGCATGTACAATGCTTGTATATGAGTCATTTATCTGATAATTGATTTCCTTATGATATCCTGTACAATGGTTGTATATAAGTCATTTATCTGATATTTGATTTCCTTATGATAGCATGTACAATAGATGTATATGAGTCATTTATCTGATAATTGATTTCCTCATGATAGCATGTACAATAGTTGTATATGAGTCATTTATCTGATAATTGATTGTGACACAGAGACAAATACAACGGCGAAATAACAGCATTTTACACCTTGTTCTGTTGAGGATATATGTCACAACGTCTTTTAATAATAATTGATGAAAACACTCTATGACGCCGCACATTCATTTTCTTAGCAATCGTCAATGTTTTCAATTAAGAAATGATTTAGCATTTTCTAACATTTACTCATTGAAAACATTCTTTCAAAAATTCTTCTGGCGATTAATCATTGATCTGATAATTGATTTCCTTATGATGGCATGTACAATGGTTGTGTATGAGTCAATTATCTCATAATTGATTTCCCTATGATTGCCTGTACAATGATTGTATATTAGTCATTTATCTGATAACTGATTTCCTCACGATAGCCTGTACAATGGTTGTATATGAGTCATTTATCTGACAATTGATTTCCTCATGATAACATGTACAATGGTTGTATATGAGTCATTTATCTGATAATTGATTTTCCACGATAGCCTGTACAATGCTTGTATATGAGTCATTTATCTGACAATTGATTTCCTCATGATAGCATGTACAATGGTTGTATATGAGTCATTTATCTGATAATTGATTTTCTCATGATGGCATGTACAATGGTTGTATATGAGTCATTTATCTGATAATTGATTTCCTCATGATAGCATGTACAATGGTTGTATATGAGTCATTTATCTGATAATTGATTTCCTCATGATGGCATGTACAATGGTTGTATATGAGTCATTTATCTGATAATTAATTTCCTCATGATGGCATGTACAATGGTTGTATATGAGTCATTCATCTGATAATTGATTTCCTCATGATAGCATGTACAATGGTTGTATATGAGTCATTCATCTGATAATTGATTTCCTCACGATGGCATGTGCAATGGTTGTTTATGAGTCATTTATCTGATAATTGATTTCCTTATGATAGCATGTACAATGGTTGTATATGAGTCATTTATCTGATAATTGATTTTCTCATAATAGCATGTACAATGGTTGTATATGAGTCATTTATCTGATAATTGATTTCCTTATGATATCCTGTACAATGGTTGTATATAAGTCATTTATCTGATATTTGATTTCCTTATGATAGCATGTACAATAGTTGTATATGAGTCATTTATCTGATAATTGATTTCTCATAATAGCATGTACAATAGTTGTATATGAGTCATTCATCTGATAATTGATTTCTTATGATAGCATGTACAATGCTTGTATATGAGTCATTTATCTGATAATTGATTTCCTTATGATATCCTGTACAATGGTTGTATATAAGTCATTTATCTGATATTTGATTTCCTTATGATAGCATGTACAATAGATGTATATGAGTCATTTATCTGATAATTGATTTCATGATAGCATGTACAATAGTTGTATATGAGTCATTTATCTGATAATTGATTGTGACACAGAGACAAATACAACGGCGAAATAACAGCATTTTACACCTTGTTCTGTTGAGGATATATGTCACAACGTCTTTTAATAATAATTGATGAAAACACTCTATGACGCCGCACATTCATTTTCTTAGCAATCGTCAATGTTTTCAATTAAGAAATGATTTAGCATTTTCTAACATTTACTCATTGAAAACATTCTTTCAAAAATTCTTCTGGCGATTAATCATTGATCTGATAATTGATTTCCTTATGATGGCATGTACAATGGTTGTATATGAGTCAATTATCTCATAATTGATTTCCCTATGATTGCCTGTACAATGATTGTATATTAGTCATTTATCTGATAACTGATTTCCTCACGATAGCCTGTACAATGGTTGTATATGAGTCATTTATCTGACAATTGATTTCCTCATGATAACATGTACAATGGTTGTATATGAGTCATTTATCTGATAATTGATTTTCCACGATAGCCTGTACAATGCTTGTATATGAGTCATTTATCTGACAATTGATTTCCTCATGATAGCATGTACAATGGTTGTATATGAGTCATTTATCTGATAATTGATTTTCTCATGATGGCATGTACAATGGTTGTATATGAGTCATTTATCTGATAATTGATTTCCTCATGATAGCATGTACAATGGTTGTATATGAGTCATTTATCTGATAATTGATTTCCTCATGATGGCATGTACAATGGTTGTATATGAGTCATTTATCTGATAATTAATTTCCTCATGATGGCATGTACAATGGTTGTATATGAGTCATTCATCTGATAATTGATTTCCTCATGATAGCATGTACAATGGTTGTATATGAGTCATTCATCTGATAATTGATTTCTCACGATGGCATGTGCAATGGTTGTTTATGAGTCATTTATCTGATAATTGATTTCCTTATGATAGCATGTACAATGGTTGTATATGAGTCATTTATCTGATAATTGATTTTCTCATAATAGCATGTACAATGGTTGTATATGAGTCATTTATCTGATAATTGATTTCCTTATGATATCCTGTACAATGGATGTATATTTCCTTATGATAGAGTACAATAGTTGTATATGAGTCATTTATCTGATAATTGATTTTCTCATAATAGCATGTACAATAGTTGTATATGAGTCATTCATCTGATAATTGATTTCCTTATGATAGCATGTACAATGCTTGTATATGAGTCATTTATCTGATAATTGATTTCCTTATGATATCCTGTACAATGGTTGTATATAAGTCATTTATCTGATATTTGATTTCCTTATGATAGCATGTACAATAGATGTATATGAGTCATTTATCTGATAATTGATTTCCTCATGATAGCATGTACAATAGTTGTATATGAGTCATTTATCTGATAATTGATTGTGACACAGAGACAAATACAACGGCGAAATAACAGCATTTTACACCTTGTTCTGTTGAGGATATATGTCACAACGTCTTTTTAATAATAATTGATGAAAACACTCTATGACGCCGCACATTCATTTTCTTAGCAATCGTCAATGTTTTCAATTAAGAAATGATTTAGCATTTTCTAACATTTACTCATTGAAAACATTCTTTCAAAAATTCTTCTGGCGATTAATCATTGATCTGATAATTGATTTCCTTATGATAGCATGTACAATGGTTGTATATGAGTCAATTATCTCATAATTGATTTCCTATGATTGCCTGTACAATGATTGTATATTAGTCATTTATCTGATAACTGATTTCCTCACGATAGCCTGCACAATGGTTGTATATGAGTCATTTATCTGACAATTGATTTCCTCATGATAACATGTACAATGGTTGTATATGAGTCATTTATCTGATAATTGATTTTCCACGATAGCCTGTACAATGCTTGTATATGAGTCATTTATCTGACAATTGATTTCCTCATGATAGCATGTACAATGGTTGTATATGAGTCATTTATCTGATAATTGATTTTCTCATGATGGCATGTACAATGGTTGTATATGAGTCATTTATCTGATAATTGATTTCCTCATGATAGCATGTACAATGGTTGTATATGAGTCATTTATCTGATAATTGATTTCCTCATGATGGCATGTACAATGGTTGTATATGAGTCATTTATCTGATAATTAATTTCTCATGATGGCATGTACAATGGTTGTATATGAGTCATTCATCTGATAATTGATTTCCTCATGATAGCATGTACAATGGTTGTATATGAGTCATTCATCTGATAATTGATTTCCTCACGATGGCATGTGCAATGGTTGTTTATGAGTCATTTATCTGATAATTGATTTCCTTATGATATCCTGTACAATGGATAATGTATATAAGTCATTTATCTGATATTTTGTATATGAGTCATTTATCTGATAATTGATTTCCTTATGATAGCATGTACAATGGTTGTATATGAGTCATTTATCTGATAATTGATTTCTCATAATAGCATGTACAATAGTTGTATATGAGTCATTTATCTGATAATTGATTTCCTTATGATAGCATGTACAATGCTTGTATATGAGTCATTTATCTGATAATTGATTTCCTTATGATATCCTGTACAATGGTTGTATATAAGTCATTTATCTGATATTTGATTTCCTTATGATAGCATGTACAATAGATGTATATGAGTCATTTATCTGATAATTGATTTCCTCATGATAGCATGTACAATGGTTGTATATGAGTCATTTATCTGATAATTGATTTCCTCATGATAGCATGTACAATGGTTGTATATGAGTCATTTATCTGATAATTGATTTCCTCATAATATCATGTACAATGGTTGTATATGAGTCATTTATCTGATAATTGATTTCCTTATGATAGCATGTACAATAGATGTATATGAGTCATTTATCTGATAATTGATTTCCTCATGATAGCATGTACAATAGTTGTATATGAGTCATTTATCTGATAATTGATTGTGACACAGAGACAAATACAACGGCGAAATAACAGCATTTTACACCTTGTTCTGTTGAGGATATATGTCACAACGTCTTTTTAATAATAATTGATGAAAACACTCTATGACGCCGCACATTCATTTTCTTAGTAATCGTCAATGTTTTCAATTAAGAAATGATTTAGCATTTTCTAACATTTACTCATTGAAAACATTCTTTCAAAAATTCTTCTGGCGATTAATCATTGATCTGATAATTGATTTCCTTATGATAGCATGTACAATGGTTGTATATGAGTCAATTATCTCATAATTGATTTCCTATGATTGCCTGTACAATGATTGTATATTAGTCATTTATCTGATAACTGATTTCCTCACGATAGCCTGCACAATGGTTGTATATGAGTCATTTATCTGACAATTGATTTCCTCATGATAACATGTACAATGGTTGTATATGAGTCATTTATCTGATAATTGATTTTCCACGATAGCCTGTACAATGCTTGTATATGAGTCATTTATCTGACAATTGATTTCCTCATGATAGCATGTACAATGGTTGTATATGAGTCATTTATCTGATAATTGATTTTCTCATGATGGCATGTACAATGGTTGTATATGAGTCATTTATCTGATAATTGATTTCCTCATGATAGCATGTACAATGGTTGTATATGAGTCATTTATCTGATAATTGATTTCCTCATGATGGCATGTACAATGGTTGTATATGAGTCATTTATCTGATAATTAATTTCCTCATGATGGCATGTACAATGGTTGTATATGAGTCATTCATCTGATAATTGATTTCCTCATGATAGCATGTACAATGGTTGTATATGAGTCATTCATCTGATAATTGATTTCCTCACGATGGCATGTGCAATGGTTGTTTATGAGTCATTTATCTGATAATTGATTTCCTTATGATAGCATGTACAATGGTTGTATATGAGTCATTTATCTGATAATTTATTTTCTCATAATAGCATGTACAATGGTTGTATATGAGTCATTTATCTGATAATTGATTTCCTTATGATATCCTGTACAATGGTTGTATATAAGTCATTTATCTGATATTTGATTTCAATGATAGCATGTACAATAGTTGTATATGAGTCATTTATCTGATAATTGATTTCCATAATAGCATGTACAATAGTTGTATATGAGTCATTCATCTGATAATTGATTTCATTTATCTTATGATAGCATGTACAATGCTTGTATGAGTCATTTATCTGATAATTGATTTCCTTATGATATCCTGTACAATGTTGTATTTATGATATTTGATTTCCTATGATAGCATTCATCTGATAATTGATTTCATTTATCTGATAATTATGATAGCATGTACAATGCTTGTATATGAGTCATTTATCTGATAATTGATTTCCTTATGATTACAATGGTTGTATATAAGTCATTTATCTGATATTTGATTTCCTTATGATAGCATGTACAATAGATGTATATGAGTCATTTATCTGATAATTGATTTCAATGGTTGTATATGAGTCATTTATGATAGCATGTACAATGGTTGTATATGAGTCATTTATCTGATAATTGATTTCCTGGCATGATAGCATGTACAATGGTTGTATATGAGTCATTTATCTGATAATTGATTTCCTCATAATAGCATGTACAATGGTTGTATATGAGTCATTTATCTGATAATTGATTTCCTTATGATAGCATGTACAATAGATGTATATGAGTCATTTATCTGATAATTGATTTCCTCATGATAGCATGTACAATAGTTGTATATGAGTCATTTATCTGATAATTGATTGTGACACAGAGACAAATACAACGGCGAAATAACAGCATTTTACACCTTGTTCTGTTGAGGATATATGTCACAACGTCTTTTTAATAATAATTGATGAAAACACTCTATGACGCCGCACATTCATTTTCTTAGCAATCGTCAATGTTTTCAATTAAGAAATGATTTAGCATTTTCTAACATTTACTCATTGAAAACATTCTTTCAAAAATTCTTCTGGCGATTAATCATTGATCTGATAATTGATTTCCTTATGATAGCATGTACAATGGTTGTATATGAGTCAATTATCTCATAATTGATTTCCCTATGATTGCCTGTACAATGATTGTATATTAGTCATTTATCTGATAACTGATTTCCTCACGATAGCCTGCACAATGGTTGTATATGAGTCATTTATCTGACAATTGATTTCCTCATGATAACATGTACAATGGTTGTATATGAGTCATTTATCTGATAATTGATTTTCCACGATAGCCTGTACAATGCTTGTATATGAGTCATTTATCTGACAATTGATTTCCTCATGATAGCATGTACAATGGTTGTATATGAGTCATTTATCTGATAATTGATTTTCTCATGATGGCATGTACAATGGTTGTATATGAGTCATTTATCTGATAATTGATTTCCTCATGATAGCATGTACAATGGTTGTATATGAGTCATTTATCTGATAATTGATTTCTCATGATGGCATGTACAATGGTTGTATATGAGTCATTTATCTGATAATTAATTTCCTCATGATGGCATGTACAATGGTTGTATATGAGTCATTCATCTGATAATTGATTTCCTCATGATAGCATGTACAATGGTTGTATATGAGTCATTCATCTGATAATTGATTTCCTCACGATGGCATGTGCAATGGTTGTTTATGAGTCATTTATCTGATAATTGATTTCCTTATGATAGCATGTACAATGGTTGTATATGAGTCATTTATCTGATAATTTATTTTCTCATAATAGCATGTACAATGGTTGTATATGAGTCATTTATCTGATAATTGATTTCCTTATGATATCCTGTACAATGGTTGTATATAAGTCATTTATCTGATATTTGATTTCCTTATGATAGCATGTACAATAGTTGTATATGAGTCATTTATCTGATAATTGATTTCCTCATAATAGCATGTACAATAGTTGTATATGAGTCATTCATCTGATAATTGATTTCCTTATGATAGCATGTACAATGCTTGTATATGAGTCATTTATCTGATAATTGATTTCCTTATGATATCCTGTACAATGGTTGTATATAAGTCATTTATCTGATATTTGATTTCCTTATGATAGCATGTACAATAGATGTATATGAGTCATTTATCTGATAATTGATTTCCTCATGATAGCATGTACAATGGTTGTATATGAGTCATTTATCTGATAATTGATTTCCTCATGATAGCATGTACAATGGTTGTATATGAGTCATTTATCTGATAATTGATTTCCTCATAATAGCATGTACAATGGTTGTATATGAGTCATTTATCTGATAATTGATTTCCTTATGATAGCATGTACAATAGATGTATATGAGTCATTTATCTGATAATTGATTTCATGATAGCATGTACAATAGTTGTATATGAGTCATTTATCTGATAATTGATTGTGACACAGAGACAAATACAACGGCGAAATAACAGCATTTTACACCTTGTTCTGTTGAGGATATATGTCACAACGTCTTTTTAATAATAATTGATGAAAACACTCTATGACGCCGCACATTCATTTTCTTAGCAATCGTCAATGTTTTCAATTAAGAAATGATTTAGCATTTTCTAACATTTACTCATTGAAAACATTCTTTCAAAAATTCTTCTGGCGATTAATCATTGATCTGATAATTGATTTCCTTATGATAGCATGTACAATGGTTGTATATGAGTCAATTATCTCATAATTGATTTCCCTATGATTGCCTGTACAATGATTGTATATTAGTCATTTATCTGATAACTGATTTCCTCACGATAGCCTGCACAATGGTTGTATATGAGTCATTTATCTGACAATTGATTTCCTCATGATAACATGTACAATGGTTGTATATGAGTCATTTATCTGATAATTGATTTTCCACGATAGCCTGTACAATGCTTGTATATGAGTCATTTATCTGACAATTGATTTCCTCATGATAGCATGTACAATGGTTGTATATGAGTCATTTATCTGATAATTGATTTTCTCATGATGGCATGTACAATGGTTGTATATGAGTCATTTATCTGATAATTGATTTCCTCATGATAGCATGTACAATGGTTGTATATGAGTCATTTATCTGATAATTGATTTCCTCATGATGGCATGTACAATGGTTGTATATGAGTCATTTATCTGATAATTAATTTCCTCATGATGGCATGTACAATGGTTGTATATGAGTCATTCATCTGATAATTGATTTCCTCATGATAGCATGTACAATGGTTGTATATGAGTCATTCATCTGATAATTGATTTCCTCACGATGGCATGTGCAATGGTTGTTTATGAGTCATTTATCTGATAATTGATTTCCTTATGATAGCATGTACAATGGTTGTATATGAGTCATTTATCTGATAATTTATTTTCTCATAATAGCATGTACAATGGTTGTATATGAGTCATTTATCTGATAATTGATTTCCTTATGATATCCTGTACAATGGTTGTATATAAGTCATTTATCTGATATTTGATTTCCTTATGATAGCATGTACAATAGTTGTATATGAGTCATTTATCTGATAATTGATTTCCTTAGCATGTATAGTTGTATATGAGTCATTCATCTGATAATTGATTTCCTTATGATAGCATACAATGCTTGTATATGAGTCATTTATCTGATAATTGATTTCCTTATGATATCCTGTACAATGGTTGTATATAAGTCATTTATCTGATATTTGATTTCCTTATGATAGCATGTACAATAGATGTATATGAGTCATTTATCTGATAATTGATTTCCTCATGATAGCATGTACAATGGTTGTATATGAGTCATTTATCTGATAATTGATTTCCTCATGATAGCATGTACAATGGTTGTATATGAGTCATTTATCTGATAATTGATTTCCTCATAATAGCATGTACAATGGTTGTATATGAGTCATTTATCTGATAATTGATTTCCTTATGATAGCATGTACAATAGATGTATATGAGTCATTTATCTGATAATTGATTTCCTCATGATAGCATGTACAATAGTTGTATATGAGTCATTTATCTGATAATTGATTGTGACACAGAGACAAATACAACGGCGAAATAACAGCATTTTACACCTTGTTCTGTTGAGGATATATGTCACAACGTCTTTTTAATAATAATTGATGAAAACACTCTATGACGCCGCACATTCATTTTCTTAGCAATCGTCAATGTTTTCAATTAAGAAATGATTTAGCATTTTCTAACATTTACTCATTGAAAACATTCTTTCAAAAATTCTTCTGGCGATTAATCATTGATCTGATAATTGATTTCCTTATGATAGCATGTACAATGGTTGTATATGAGTCAATTATCTCATAATTGATTTCCTATGATTGCCTGTACAATGATTGTATATTAGTCATTTATCTGATAACTGATTTCCTCACGATAGCCTGCACAATGGTTGTATATGAGTCATTTATCTGACAATTGATTTCCTCATGATAACATGTACAATGGTTGTATATGAGTCATTTATCTGATAATTGATTTTCCACGATAGCCTGTACAATGCTTGTATATGAGTCATTTATCTGACAATTGATTTCCTCATGATAGCATGTACAATGGTTGTATATGAGTCATTTATCTGATAATTGATTTTCTCATGATGGCATGTACAATGGTTGTATATGAGTCATTTATCTGATAATTGATTTCCTCATGATAGCATGTACAATGGTTGTATATGAGTCATTTATCTGATAATTGATTTCCTCATGATGGCATGTACAATGGTTGTATATGAGTCATTTATCTGATAATTAATTTCCTCATGATGGCATGTACAATGGTTGTATATGAGTCATTCATCTGATAATTGATTTCCTCATGATAGCATGTACAATGGTTGTATATGAGTCATTCATCTGATAATTGATTTCCTCACGATGGCATGTGCAATGGTTGTTTATGAGTCATTTATCTGATAATTGATTTCCTTATGATAGCATGTACAATGGTTGTATATGAGTCATTTATCTGATAATTTATTTTCTCATAATAGCATGTACAATGGTTGTATATGAGTCATTTATCTGATAATTGATTTCCTTATGATATCCTGTACAATGGTTGTATATAAGTCATTTATCTGATATTTGATTTCCTTATGATAGCATGTACAATAATAGTTGTATATGAGTCATTTATCTGATAATTGATTTCCTCATAATAGCATGTACAATAGTTGTATATGAGTCATTCATCTGATAATTGATTTCCTTATGATAGCATGTACAATGCTTGTATATGAGTCATTTATCTGATAATTGATTTCCTTATGATATCCTGTACAATGGTTGTATATAAGTCATTTATCTGATATTTGATTTCCTTATGATAGCATGTACAATAGATGTATATGAGTCATTTATCTGATAATTGATTTCCTCATGATAGCATGTACAATGGTTGTATATGAGTCATTTATCTGATAATTGATTTCCTCATGATAGCATGTACAATGGTTGTATATGAGTCATTTATCTGATAATTGATTTCCTCATAATAGCATGTACAATGGTTGTATATGAGTCATTTATCTGATAATTGATTTCCTTATGATAGCATGTACAATAGATGTATATGAGTCATTTATCTGATAATTGATTTCCTCATGATAGCATGTACAATAGTTGTATATGAGTCATTTATCTGATAATTGATTGTGACACAGAGACAAATACAACGGCGAAATAACAGCATTTTACACCTTGTTCTGTTGAGGATATATGTCACAACGTCTTTTTAATAATAATTGATGAAAACACTCTATGACGCCGCACATTCATTTTCTTAGCAATCGTCAATGTTTTCAATTAAGAAATGATTTAGCATTTTCTAACATTTACTCATTGAAAACATTCTTTCAAAAATTCTTCTGGCGATTAATCATTGATCTGATAATTGATTTCCTTATGATGGCATGTACAATGGTTGTGTATGAGTCAATTATCTCATAATTGATTTCCCTATGATTGCCTGTACAATGATTGTATATTAGTCATTTATCTGATAACTGATTTCCTCACGATAGCCTGTACAATGGTTGTATATGAGTCATTTATCTGACAATTGATTTCCTCATGATAACATGTACAATGGTTGTATATGAGTCATTTATCTGATAATTGATTTTCCACGATAGCCTGTACAATGCTTGTATATGAGTCATTTATCTGACAATTGATTTCCTCATGATAGCATGTACAATGGTTGTATATGAGTCATTTATCTGATAATTGATTTTCTCATGATGGCATGTACAATGGTTGTATATGAGTCATTTATCTGATAATTGATTTCCTCATGATAGCATGTACAATGGTTGTATATGAGTCATTTATCTGATAATTGATTTCCTCATGATGGCATGTACAATGGTTGTATATGAGTCATTTATCTGATAATTAATTTCCTCATGATGGCATGTACAATGGTTGTATATGAGTCATTCATCTGATAATTGATTTCCTCATGATAGCATGTACAATGGTTGTATATGAGTCATTCATCTGATAATTGATTTCCTCACGATGGCATGTGCAATGGTTGTTTATGAGTCATTTATCTGATAATTGATTTCCTTATGATAGCATGTACAATGGTTGTATATGAGTCATTTATCTGATAATTGATTTTCTCATAATAGCATGTACAATGGTTGTATATGAGTCATTTATCTGATAATTGATTTCCTTATGATAGCATGTACAATGGATGTATATGAGTCATTTATCTGATAATTGATTTTCTCATAATAGCATGTACAATAGTTGTATATGAGTCATTCATCTGATAATTGATTTCCTTATGATAGCATGTACAATGCTTGTATATGAGTCATTTATCTGATAATTGATTTCCTTATGATATCCTGTACAATGGTTGTATATAAGTCATTTATCTGATATTTGATTTCCTTATGATAGCATGTACAATGGATGTATATGAGTCATTTATCTGATAATTGATTTCCTCATGATAGCATGTACAATGGTTGTATATGAGTCATTTATCTGATAATTGATTTCTTCATGATAGCATGTACAATGGTTGTATATGAGTCAAAAAGATTTTGGAGGTATACATTTGTTTGAGATTTGGACTGTTTTGCTACAAAAAATTTGCGTTTATTTCAAGGATTTGCTCATAGGTGAAGCAAGTCAGGGTAAAGGTTAACCCTTACACTGGAGCAAGGCCATCTTGTAGGAAGGAAGACTTCAAAAGAACAAAACGGAGAAGAAAGTATTCAAAAAATCGCATTCCTTTAAGGACACCAGACTATAGTTGTGACATCATATTTTTAAATGTATTTTATTATAGTTTTTTTGAGATTGTGTGGCTTACAGCCAATGGATATGCCAAGAAAACTTATACAGAATCCGGCAGAGTGAATACAAATTAAATTTTAAAGGAGTATTTTTCGTTCAAAGTCCTTTTGAACTTGCTTGGCCACTGAAATAATCTTTTAAATTTTGAATATTTCTCTGACGGATGCACCATTCCATTCCTTATATCATATTCATATCATTTTCATTATGCTGGTAACCATTATATTTTATTCTTAAAGATTCAAAAGCTGTTTATTACAATTTTTTTACTGGAGAGTACAAAATCACTCCCTTGAAATACTTTTCACATTTATCATCAAATTACACTATTATCATGTGTAAGCGAAATTTTGTTTCACATAATAATATCGACGATATGGGTATATATATATATATATATATATATATATATATATATATATATATATATATATATATATATATATATATATATATATATATATATATATATATATATATATATATATATATATATATATATATATATATATATATATATATATATATATATATATATATATATATATATATATATATATATATATATATATATATATATATATATATATATATATATATATATATATATATATATATATATATATATATATATATATATATATATATATATATATATATATATATATATATATATATATATATATATATATATATTATATATATATATATATATATATATATATATATATATATATATATATATATATATATATATATATATATATATATATATATATATATATATATATATATATATATATATATATATATATATATATATATATATATATATATATATATATATATATATATATATATATATATATATATATATATATATATATATATATATATATATATATATATATATATATATATATATATATATATTTATGTATATATATATATATATATATATATATATATATATATATATATATATATATATATATATATATATATATATATATATATATATATATATATATATATATACATATATATATATATATATATATATATATATATATATATATATATATATATATATATATATATATACATTTATATATATACAAACAAATATATATATATATATATATATATATATATATATATATAAATATATATATATATATATATATATATATATATATATATATATATATATATATATATATATATATATATATATATATATATATATATATATATATATATATATATATATATATATATACACATATATATATATCAATACGCTATAGGTTCGTTATTAATACACTAGCTTGCTTATCAATACACTAGTTGCTGCTGACCTTGGGCAACAATTATTACCAAGATAAATTGTTGATAGTTTTACATAAGAATATTTGTCTTAACAAAAAAAGGAGAAGGTGAAATGCTATATTTGTCATTATGCCTTCCAGCACATGGGTTTGATGTGCCACTAAGGTCTTCGTCGAAGATCGACTTGTGTGATTGGACGGTCAAGAGCTACACTGGATGAACTGTCCCATTCGGACTATCAGATGAAGCATCCTCCGGATAAAGGTCATAGTTCATCTTTCCAAGGATATTCTGGATGAAATTCCATTCCCTTGAATGAGGCATGGAATATCAAAGCAAATAGGCTTTATGTAAAAGCTAGAACGTCAACCATTTTATAGTTCAACAGGGATTGGTTATTCAATAATTTATTTGTTAAAAAATATTTGATGTTTTTCATGCGTATACATGCTTTAACATAAATGTCAATAAGGTTTTCTTTAATTCTTCCTTTTTAAAAAAAAATGGACATTCTAACAAATGAAACATTTCGAGGCACTGACAAATGTCAGAATATACAAATACATGCAAAAGAAATACATACCTCCAAATACAGACATATCACTGTACACCCTTTCTCTATATGTTGCTTTTTGATTACAGAATTTACAATTGAGAATGCATCGTCGAAGGCAAATCGTGTTTGATGAATTGTGTGGGGAAATAGGATTAACAACACCACTGGTTAATTGTCCTTGCTATGTATACTATTTCAAGAAACCTGCATTTGTAATCATAAATGCCATTCATCAGAATGACATCCTCGGTAAATTATAGCATAAAGATATTAATAGCACTGCATGTGCCTCGTCCAGTGGTATTAATAATGGATTATCATTTAAAGGTGATAATAGCTTTCCTCAACTTGACTAAATATTGCAAAGTTTTACATGAAAGAGGCTAGTTAACTCGTAAACTAGGCTGATTGTGGATCAATTCATACACTTAAAGATAATACTACAATGAAAATCACACACTAAACCAAATAACTTACCCTTCAATTCCGAATCCACCCAGCGACCTGAAGTGTTTATCTAAACTCCCAATAGCTTTCATGTCGGCACCACTAATACGAAAGTCGAAGACCTATCAGGTTGAAGTGAAAGTTTAAATCCAAAATACAAGGTCAGGCTAACACTTATTTCAACACACAAAAGAATGATATATTCAAAAGAAGTTACTGAAGGCACCGGTATAAATCTTTGTAAACATCCAGAAATTTGAGATCAGTAAACAGGTAAACATAACGTGATATTGCCCAGAATATTAATCTAGCTTAAAATACAATGCAAACTCTACAGGTTTTTTTTTATTTCAAGTATCTTATATATACATTATGATAATTATTTATAATATTTCAAAGGAGGGAAAGACTAGAAAGAATTACGCAACTAAAACATTGGAGGTACTTTAGAGTGTCAGAATTTGCGGGATAAGTGTTTAGTTTTTAAACGCAGTGCGCATTATTGAACTGTGGCGTATTATATATAAGGTGTATTAGGGTGATACAATATTGTAATGGGTAATGTATTGGAAAAATTATTTTCAGGACTATTCTGCTGATAAATATTCAGTTTTTTCTGCATTGTTATTCACAGCCTGGGAAATAAGACTATTCCTTTAATTTACCTTTGGACGCTTTAACTCCTTGTTTTATACATCATGTTGACAAAGGAGACTCATTAGGATTATCAACCACAAATTTGTGACTCATCGCTCAGTCACATCACCCAGTCACAACAAAAAAAATACACTTACCTCAAAATTTTCTCTTATTTTAGTAGGAGTAAAACTTTTCGGAACGACTGCCACTCCTCGTTGGATCTGGAAGCGAATGAGAACATTGGCTGGTGTTTTCTTGTGCTTTTTTGCAATTTCTTTTATGAGCGAATGTTCTAGCAGGGATGGGAGGTCATCCTTTCTTTTCCTTAGAAGGAAAGAAATAAACTCTAGGGACAGGTAAAAGTCTAACACTTAAAACATGTTAAACTTGAATTACTTAGTTCAACTGAATGTCAAACGTTAATGGATTCCTTGCAATTTCTTAAACGAATTTATTATCATTGCATTGTAATATCTGAGAAAACGTATAGAGATCATCAGACAACCATTAGACAATACTGCATTTAAGCTGAAACGCATGCAGATTAAGCATGTCGTTGAATTCAGTAAAGGTTTTATTTGGTTCCTTAATAATTACATTTATTAATTACATTGATCAGATTTAGAAACTCTTTGGTCTGAAATTTGACGCATGTGACAGGAATTAACACAACAATTAACAACTCGTAAACATGTTGTTTTGCTGCAATCCTTGTGAAATGTTATTGTCGATAATCATTGATATATAAAATGTTGTTATTGAATTGATATAAAGATTTGTTCTTACCAATATGGAGTGTATGCTGTCACAGATATTTTATTTTCATGACAGTATTTTACTAGCGCAGTCTGTGTCAAATATGGTGTGGATTCGATCTGAAAATAAAAGGAGATGACCAACGAGCAAGCATTTAGCCCTGTGATCATCAACAGTACATCTGTTTGAATTGTTTTACAGGTTAAATTCGATATCTCTATCAAAATAAAGTACATAAAATATCCCAACCCCATGACTCTCCGGGAAAGAAGATACTGGTGTTCTAAAAGTAGCCTCTTTATATTGATGTTTTGCCTACGAACCCAAACAAAGAAATTCAGCCAGAATCACGTAGTTACGGAATCCTTTGCCTAAATTTTTTTCGGCACATGAGGATTCCTTAGTTCTCAAAGGTTTTGATTAAGTGGGATTTCATTGGTACGCAGGTACTACCCATTGTTCATCACCAATGCGATCTGAATAATGATGTATTAGTTTGCATGTTACATGTTAGTGTGTCATGCAATAGCATACCAACACTACCACCCCCAAATACAACAACTATCACACCCAAATGCAATATTAATCTAGATTAAAAGGTATTTTAAAAGCAACATTAGCTGAATTGCCTATTAAACTCAATAAAAAACTATTTAAGCAGCGATTTCTGTTACAAAGAGACCATTTTGCAGCAATTTTGAAACCTAAGGCGTCAATATATCAATTTCTTATTTATTTTTTGGGGATTTATCATAAGACTAAACTTAGTATATTACTTTGTAAATCCTTTGTGTTTTAGAGATTTAGATTTAGAGAAAGCGTTTTAAATGATTATCGTTGTTCTTTTAAATTTTGCAGCAAATTCTGAACAAGAAGTTTTGGGTCTTTACCCTCAACTGCTCAATCAGATTCTAGCAGACTTTCTCATCATTTTCATTGAGATTTAGGGAATGAAATTCAGACAATTACATACAGTTTTTGCGATAAGTGTTTAAAGAGAAGGGTTTAAGTAAAATTCCAATGATATTTCAATACTCTTTTAAGCTTGAAAGATTGACCTCATACCTGCAAATTTGAAATGGGATGTCGAGCAATTTTCTGCAGACGTTCTATCTGAGGTTGGCTGAAGTTGGAAACACAGATAGCCCTGCACAGACCAGCATCCACAAGTGTTTCCATTGCCTGGAGAAAAAAAAAATTAAGTAAAACTTCACTTACATGATAATTTTATCCATTTAAGATAATTGGTTCCATTTTATCTGACGACAGATACAAAATAAAACATGAAGCATCAAAACATGAAATTACAAAATATTTTCGATATTTAGCGTTTCGAAAAAACAGTCTGTCATTCTGTTTATTAAACCTTGACGTATAATAACTTCGTCGATATCGTTCTTTCTCTTGCCTCCTCACCAAATGTATACTAAAAAAAGTCATTGGAGATGAAAACCTTCGCTTCCAATCAACAACAATGTAGAGTAATGTCTTTTTCACAGTGATATACCAGAGGTAAATTCAGGCTATAGTAAGATACTTATGTAAATGTATGTCCAAACAGTACCTTCCAAGTCTCCTCAATTGGTACCGGATCAAACACCTTATTTGCCTTTCTCGTCAAGTTCAAAAAATTCATTTTCGTGGTTAATTGGTTTCTATGAATGAAAGAAGGAAAATCTTCCTAGCTGTTTTTATAAGAAGCTTATTCATCAGATATTGATTCCTTGTAGATATATTCGTGACACTTTTACATACAATCTGTGTGATATATCATCAAATTTTCACTGTGTTTACAAGCTTCATCTCATAATTACTTAGAATAAATGTGGAATTAAGTTCTCAAAACCATTAAAGTTTTGCCAACTCTTTCATCCAAAAGAAAGAAAATAAACAGTCCAATCTCCACTGCAGATAAAAATCGAAAGCTGTAATAAGCTTTTGTTTTAAATCTATACGCATTCTATAATAATGAGAAGACAAGGTCCGGAAGAAGATGTAGTTTGGAATGCAAACAGTCTTAAACCTCGGTTCAAATTGGTCCAAAAAGTGTTTATTAAAAATGATCAGAGAACAGACCGTAAAATGAATTAACAACTATCTATAATCAGAACAGTCTTCAAAGATCTAACTTAAATATCATTTCCCTGCACTAATTTGTATGTTAACGTTATGTAATACGTTAAGCAACCAAACGCGAGAGTATAATAGATATCTTTACTGACCGATGCCACATTCAAAGATTAAGTGCAAGGTTTCTTTGTTAATAGAGGTAGCATTAGACACACTTCTCTTCACCCGGACCCAGCTACCAGCTGCTTACACACATTCAAAGATTAAGTGCACGGTTTCTTTGTAAATAGAGGTAGCACTAGACACACCTCTCTTCACCCGGACCCAGCTACCAGCTGCTTACACACATTCAAAGATTAAGTGCACGGTTTCTTTGTAAATAGAGGTAGCATTAGACACACTTCTCTTCACTAGGACCCAGCTACCAGCTGCTTATACACATTCAAAGATTAAGTGCACGGTTTCTTTGTAAATAGAGGTAGCATTAGACACACTTCTCTTCACTAGGATTATGCAAAATTTAAAATCGAAAAAAATTGCACATTTCTCCAGGCAATATCAGAAAAAAAGACAAAAATGGTCTGTATATCTTGTTGCGTTCAGGAGAATTGAAGTTTACAGATGGAAAAAAAAACAAAAAAAAACACCTGTTTGACCACTACCCTTTACTCTACCACGCGGCGATACTATCGCCGTTTTGAAACTACCTTTTTTTCAAAAATAAAATCGGGACCTTACCAAACTTCTATAAGGGTGCTAATAGTTTCATTGCAAAGATCTCAGAAATATCTTTCATAAAATTGTATTTTTTTGGGGAGGGGGTTCTATTCTCACATTTTTTTGGCAAATTTTGTCAAAACATCTAAAAAAAATTCTTTTTGTTTAAAATGTCCCGAAAAATGCATATTTTAATTTTTTTACAAAACCTGCTTAGAAAATAAATTAACATATTTTCTTTTTATAAATATTATATAGACAAGTCATATTGTCCAAATCTAATCACATTTTGCTCATACCTGGCCATTATTTTTAAATAATTTGTAAAATATGTAAAATTGTGTGATTTTTGGTAATTTGTTGACCCTTTTTGTTAAAAAATCGTGTGATCCACCCTTATATCGTAATGAAAGGTGTCAAAAAACCATTTTGTAGCGTAAACAACGTGCTTTCACATGAATTGTTGCAATAAAAGACACACCCCTTTGATAAATCCTGAAACATTTTATAGCTACGGTACTCGAATTATTTTTGGATTTTTTTGACATTTATGTTGAGGTGACAGAAGAATGTGTAGGCTATCCCAAATCTTGTTTGAAAGTGAAGCTGAGGATTAGGAAAGGTTAGAAGGCTACCGCCCGTGATGGAGATCTTTTAGTACCTGGACCCAATCCAGAAGAGGGATAAAGATGATCAGAACCAGGTAAAATGATTTATTTAAATTTCTAAAATCGCAAGTGCATTTTTCAAACTTCACGCTTACTAACGTTACTCGTTAGGCTTAACGTTAGGCATAGCTAAATTGTTAGCTCTGATCCGTTCAAAATTAAACAAAAGCAGTGTAGTTTAGCTGGGATTATTTACTTGTAATGAATATAAACAAGTAAATGGGTCACTAAAATCCGACGTGGTTAACATGAATTGTCTTTATTATAATAATTTTGGATAAAACTTTACAGATCAATCTTTGATTTGTAGTGCAACAGTGTTCATATGCCTATTTCGCGAATTCTAGATTCCATGTTGTGAGGTTGTGGTGCAGCGGAGTAGGATTACAATTTTAAGGGTCCTATGTTGTTGGAAAGAGAGACATGCTGGGCAAGATACCAATGGTGGGGGCCAAGCTGTCCCATGTAGGGGGAACTTATTTTCTTTAAAGGAAATTTGATCCTGGAAGAGGGCCATATTATTTGTTTTGAGTGGGAAGGGGGGGGGGGGGGGGAGGTGGCATTTCCCCTGGTTCTTCCTCCCAATATAAATAAGCCAGAACCTCCACCCAACCCCCAATCCTTGTATTTTCTTGGAAACAGTTTAAATTGTATTTCTGTAAAGGATTCTACTGTATTTGGACAAATTTATTGACATATCATATGCGGTACCAACTCACTGACGGATTCCAAGTTTGGCAACGTCAACATGATTACTGATGCTTTGAACCATTTTGAGTACCTTTTCAACGAGAATTCTTACAGGAATCAACAAAAGTAAGTTTATACAAGACTCAGTAGATCCTAATAAATATAGGTATTTTCAAAGCTTCCAATGGCTAAAATTGGCTCATAAACTAAAAAATTCAAGCCTGCGCATAATAAATGAGGTAAATTAGCTAATTTGCATAACATTTTGATTGACATTTTGGTGTAAACATTTCCTTTTTATATCATATTAGTTTTGTGCATTATAGAAAGGAGCAATGCATGTTTATAGGAAAGTATAGTGCCAAATCTTATCAGATAGATCATTGGCAAAATCAGAGGTCAATTTTTAGGCCAAAATAGGTCAACAAAATTAAAATTGACGTAATTGTTTTCTTGCGCCAAAAAAATCAAGAGTACTATCAAATAAAAGGTCCCCTTTTTTCAACAATTCATCAATTCTATCAATAATTTTGTTTTCTGTTTAGTCACAAGAAAGCAGAATATCACAAAGATAGCAGTTTTAGGACATCTAATAATCTCAATTAATGACCTAATTTGCATAATTCACCAGATAATTATGCAAACCAACGTAAAGTTCAAAGTCTTAGCTTTCATATAACATAAACTTAGTAGAAACTGAAAATAAAACTGTGAAAAAGCCCCCTTTCCAAAAAGTTCCCTTAGCTAACACTTGTAATCTCAAATGCTCTGGTAGAGTAAGGGCTAAGCAATAGACCAAACAATAGACATGCTTGGCTACTAAACAATAGGGATGCTCGACTACTAAACAAAAGACATGCTTGACTGCTAAACAATGTATATGCTTGACCACTAAACAATCTACATACTTGACTACTAAACAACAGACATGCTTGACCATTAAACAATACACATGCTTGACCACTAAACAATAGACATACTTGACTATTAAAGAATAGACATGCTTGACCACTAAACAATAGACATGCTTGACAATTAAACAATAGACCTGCTTGACCACTAAACAATATACATGCTTGACCACTAAACAATAGACATGCTTGACCACTAAACAATAGACATGCTTGACCACTAAACAATAAACATGCTTGATCACTAAACAGTAGACATGCTTGACCACTAGGCTAAACAATAGACATGCTTGACCACTAAACAATAGACATGTTTGATAACTAAACAATCACCATGCTTGACCACTAAGCAATCAACATGCTTGACCAATAAACAATAAACATGTTTGACCACTAATTCGACATGCTTGGACACTAAGCAATAGGCATGCTTGACCACTAAACAATATACATGTTTGACAAGTAAACACTCGACATGCTTAAACACTAAGCAATATACATGCTTGACCACTAAACAATATACATGCCTGACCAATAAGCATAGACATGCTTGGCCAATAAGCAATATACATGCTTGACCACTAAACAATAAATATGCTTGACCACTAAGCAATACACATGCTTGACCACTAAACAATAGACATGCTTGAACACTAAGCAATAGACCTTTCGTAAAACTTATATTCTAAATGTATGCTGCTGCCCCGGTAAAACATTAAATGCGGTAGGTCTACGCGGCACTTAGCTAAATCACAAAAGTTTCGGGAAAATATTCCAGAAATTGATATTTCAATCGTTTACCTTATCAGGAACAAAAAGATCCTCTCTTCCTATGGTACCGTCCTTGATTTTCTCGTTGATTGCTCGCCCTATTTCTTCCTCATTAAGGTATGCAAAAGCACAATCAAGAATTCGGTAGCCATGATCAATGGCAGTGACCACTGCGTTGTACGTTTGATCCTGCTTTTCATTCTTTGGAATGAAATAAACATCTCATGAATTAGTCATATTTTTTATATAAAACGAAGTTCTGCTCTAGTATATGTTTGCAGCATGTTTGCAGCCATATGGAGAGCAGTGGGGTAGCTGGGAGAGGGGAGCTTGGGGAGGGGAGCTTGTGAGATCAGGTTAAACATTTCGCATGAAAGTATACTGTTACGCAAAGTCCTGCTGGTTTCTCACAAGGGAATCCCTGGCATACATAATACAAGTTAGGTCCCTTAAAGTAGTTGTTACAAACCCCGTGATCTGCCTTGTTCCTCGTAAGGCTACTAGGTCTACAAAAGTTCTGCGTAAGCAAATTCCCCATCAGGCAGTTTTTACAAAAAGGTGTGAGTGTGTGTGTATATATGTGTGTGTATGTAGGTATGTGTGGGTGTGAGTGTGTGTGTGTGTGGAGGGTGTGTGTGTCCGTTTATGTGTTTTGTGTTCTGAAGGCCACACATTTATAAGTTACTCTAACTTCCTGTGTGCCGCTCCTAAGCCACTTTTGTAATTACTAAATGTGTATATCAATATCTTTGTTTCATTGTATGTATCATATTGTATACCTGTATATATCTGTACTCTGTGTTCTTGAATAAATGTTTGATTCAATCAATCAATGGGTAGAATATAAGCTATCCCTTAATGGCTTTCTATGGGATTCTTCTGGAGCCCAGGTGGGCGTGCAAATTTTGTGCCATCCCATATGGGCAACAGTTGGGATCACGATTGGGTGTGTATCCATCACTTGTGGTCATTGTTCCACATATATGGAAAAACTGACCTCAATAGATCAAGCCAAAAGAATAACTCTCTAGATACGCATACAGATATACAACTCATCAATTGCATATCTACATAGTTACTTAGAGAAGTTACTTAATTAAAGTCGTAGTAGATCTTAAAACTACATTCATTTTGTCTCATCCATGCATCAGAATTGCTTCATTGTAATCCTAAAATAAAACATAATCATTTCATTTGTTTATTAATACGCAAAATCTTTTAAACTGTATTTCTGCTCTAATTACCAATAACCAAATTGAATGAAAAACGGGAGCAAACTGCTTGCGGATAGATCAAATAATATATAGTTTCTTTCAAAAACAAAAAATCGAAACTACAACTTTTTGTAAGTTTTCTCCTCCCATCGCGGTGTTTTCCACATGCTGCACACATGGGCATGTCCAGGTTTTTCCCATATGATACCCATATAGGCCAACCCATATGCTGCCCACATCAACTTGCCCAGTTTTTACCCATATAACACACATATGGGCCAACCCATATTGTGCCCACATGCTCTCCCAGGTATTTCCCATATGATACCTACATGGATCAGCCCATATGAGCTTGCTCAGGATTTCCCCATGATGTAACCCACATGGGTCATCCCTTATACAGCCCACAAGGGATTACCCAGGCTTTTTCCATATGTTGCCCACATGGACCAGCCCATATACCGCCCACATGGTCTTGCCCAAGTTTCCCTGTGTGCTACCCACATCGGTCAGCCCATATGCAGCCCACATGAAGTTTCCCAGGTTTCCCCATATGTTGCCCACATAGCACATTACTTAGGCAGCCAACATGGGGTTGCCCAGGTTTTCCCCATATGTTGCCCACATAGCTCATCCCGTATGCAGCCTAGATGAGGTTGCCCAGGTTTTCCCCATATGTTGCCCACATTTCTCATCCCTTAAGCAGCCCACATGGGGTTGCCCAGGTTTTCCCCATATGTTGCCCACATGGGTCATCCCTCATGCAGCCCACATGAGCTTGCCGGGATTTTTTCTTCATATGTTTCCCACATGGGTCATCCCTCATGTAACCCACATGGGCTTGTCCAGGTTTCTCATATGTTACCCACATGGGTCATCCCTTAAGCAGCTCACATGAGCTTGCCCAGGTTTTCCCCAGTGTTGCCCACATGTTTCACACCTCATACAGCCCACATGATCTTGCCCAGGTTTTCCCCATATGCTGCCTACATAGGTCATACCTCATGCAGCCCATATGGGCTTGTACAGGTTTTCTCCACATGGTACCCATATGGGCAACCCCAAGTAGATCCCATATGGGCCATTTCTGGGCTTAATATGGGTTGGCTGATGTCCAGATGGCCCAGTTCTTTCTATGGGCTCCACGTAGGCATGCTTAATGGGACTGTAGCTGGACTCTTTCATGGACTGTATCTGGATCCTCTCATGGAATGTCATTGGACCCTCTCCTGGACTGTAGTTGAACCCTCTCCTGAACTGAAGCTGGACCTTCTTATGGACTGTATCTGGACCATCTGCTGGACTGAAGCTGAACCTTATCCTGGACTGTAGCTAGACCCTCTCATCGACTGTAGCTGGACCCTCACATGTACTGTAACTGGACCCTCTCGTGGACTGTAGTTGAATCCTCTCATAAACTGGACTCTCTTGTACCTAACCTTAAATCTCTTTGTGTCTTTGGCACATAAAGCCGCCATCAAAGATCGCCATTCCTGCCTGTCTTTGAGTTCCCTCTCGAATTCACATTGATCTTTACCGACCTTGCATCATCACGACCCCCGTTTTTGTAATGTTGCATGAAAATGAAACGAACATGGCGTCACAACAACGCTATTAGGGAAAGCTGATTCATCGTCAGACTCGTGAGGAGATACAAGACAGGAAAATTAGAGCAACCACGATTCGGGAACATTACCCGCCATAAGGAAGTGAGCAAGATTCACCTTCAGTAGATAATACTAGCATGTCGTTACAACACCACTATTGTGGGAAGCTAATTCATCTGCAATAGATAACACGAGCATGGCGTCACAACACCACTATTATGGGCAGCTGATTCATATTCAGTGGGACGACAAGAATGGCGTCACAACACCACTATTATGGGAAGTTATTTCACCATCAGTGGATAAGACGAGCATGGCCTCACAACACCCACTACTATGGGAAGCTGATTCACTTTCAGTACATAAGTTTCGATCTCTTTTTTTTTCTCCAAGTTACAGGTCAAAAGTACATGTTGTAATTTTTTCTTGGTAATCGAATCTATAACACACTACAAGTAAAACGTATATATCTAGATTAAACAGTTATGCACTTTCAAAATATTAATATTAATTTATCTTTATTAAAGCTTGTCATTTATGTCTTGGTCTATTGAAAATTCATTGCCATGTGAAAGCAAATAATTATCCTCTTTAATTAAGACTTCAAAAATAAACTCTGAACACGAAAATGTTTGTTTTGAACTTCGCAATGAAAGTGCTATCAATAGCCTCGTCACAGGGCAATGATAGTTATGCCTGGTATGCGCTTCCTGTACTTTCCAAGCGTCTCGCTCTCGCCCCTTTACTAACATAAAATTTTGAACCTCTGTTTATGGTATATCGTACTGCATAAAGTTATATACATGAGTAGAGGAAATTTAATTATGGAACTATACACGGTTGAAGTTTAACATTTGTGATGAGTGATATAAGACTGGTCTGGTCTAGTTCTAGGTCTGGTCTGCTTGATTAATTCTGGTGACAGGTACGTACCGAAACGTCTGTGTGATGGCAGTCATGATTTATCATTTGGTTAGAGTTTTAGGAAAATGTTATTCATGATATCATAATGATATTATTGAGATTATTAATGATAAAGTTTTTTTGACCTCGGATAACCCTACATGTCTTGCTCTCTAAAAAAACGTTTAAATGAAAATTGAATCAGAAACTATTTGTTTAATTACGCATTGCCCTCATACACTAGCCTTGACATTACAGTATGAAATGCCCCCATGAAATATGAACTAGCCTTGGCATTACAGTGTACAATGTACGCAAAGCTACGGTTAACTTAGTTAACTCAGTAGAGGCCCAGTTAAGATTATATCGATTTAATGAAAGAGGTCTTCATGTTTTACTTCAGGGACCGTTTAAGAAATGACGATAAATCATACCATTGGAGTACAAAGAGAGTTCACAAAAGTAGAATCACACCATCCAACGTCGCCTTTGCAATGCAAATTTAATATTATAAAATACAACATTTTTAATTCATTACTGAAGAAGTTCTAGAAATGATTAACGTCATTTTGTATTCTGATTTCAATGCATGATGAAATAAATAAAAGTTCGAGCTTAGTTGCTTATCCATTACAGTAACGCATTAAAAGGGGAAGTGGCCCGGAACCGGTAGATGACTTTTTCTCCTCTAATAACAACATGCTATGAGGTATGACTTTACTCACCGATGTCAAGTCCTGGTATGAAATTTAGGCACATATATAACCTACGTACACGCATATTGGAACTTAAAAGGTTCCCTAGTGTTTTTAAGAAGTTCTTTATGAAAGAATTTCAAAAACTTCACTGAATGGTCGATGCTGATATCTGGTCAACGATATGTTTTAAATCAATTCATTCCAACAGTTTCTGTACTTACATTTTTCGCAAATGAAAGAAACATCACACGTATGCATGAAAGAAATTGTATCTGAATCAAACAACATACCGAATGTACCCATTGATGATGTGGGCGCCTGCCGGATTTGCTTGGAATGCATTTGTGCCTATACTCAGTGGCGTTTCTAAGGGGGAGGAGGTGCTATTGGGAACTTAGCCCCCCGTAAGTAAGCCGTAGTCCCCCTCTCCTTAAAAAAAAAAAAAAATTGCCGAAGCCATGATGTAATTAACTGAAATATCAAATGAACCAAACAGAAAAAACAGAAGTTGGTAATATTTTATAATCGCATCGACTGAATTATCCTTAATCTTGGAAGAAATCAGTATTTTCAATTTAGGACCAAAAATCTTTAATATTGAACCCAAAATCTTCAATTGTGGATCAAAATCGTCAATTTTGGACCATAAATCTTCAAATTTGGATCTAAATATCTGAATCTACAAACCAAAAGTGTGAAGATAAAAAAGTAGGCGCCAATTTTCACCCCGGCCACCCCCACCCCCGCCCCCTCCCCAAAAAATCAAAACAATATAAAGGTCTTTACCTTTTCGTCCGATGGGCAATGTGCAATGTCTTAGCAAGGGGTGTAAAAAGGGTCATTTCACTGAGGTTAAGGAACTCGAAATTCTTCCTGAAACTCGAAATTTATCAGTGGTCATACAAATTGTACTGGTTAATTTTCAGGAAATCTCCTTGCATTTTCAGGAATTCTCTTCATTTTCAGAAAATTGCTTCAATTTCCATAAAATTTTCATAAATTTTTAAAAAATCATCGTCACTTTCCAGGAAATCTTTTTCAGCTTTTATGAATTTTCCTTTATTTTCGTGAAAATTTCATCAAATTGAGGCATTTAATACTACGGTATTATAAGTTCTTAGAAATTTTCTTCATTTTCCGGAAAAATCAATGTCAATTTCGAGAAAATTGAAACAAATGTTGCCAAATTTATGTGTGAATAATAACTTTTTTCCCCAACTGGAAAACAAGCATGCAATCGAGAAGAATAACCATTTAGGGGAGATGGAATTCCCTACACCTCTGTCCTGGCTTCCTAATCTTAAACCTGTGTCAGGGGCCCTGAATATGTTTTACAGGGGCTTAAGCCCCCTAAAAATAAAAAGCTAGACACGCCCCTGCCTATACTTCTAATGAATGCTGATTAATTCTCGTTCTGCATGGAACCAAGTAATTCAGTACTTCACAAGTGACATGGAATGACCCTTCCAAAGATGGATGGATGGATGATGGATGGAACGAGAATAAGATGTTTCAGCTGACGTCATGAGGTCACATGACTTTGTTTACATCGCCATTTTGTAAGTCAGACTGTTGTCTGCTGTACACTTACACACGTTTGCATGTTGTTTCATAAGATTGCTTTTGTAAGTAGCATGCTGGAATGCGCTGTGCCATTGGTTGCACTAACTAATAGACGTGTTTAGAATCCACTGATTAAGATTAAACTTGTTTTTCTTTAAAATAAGATTTAATATTAAAAAATTAATTCATCTGGCCAGTTCATTTTAACCAGCGTGTGTTTATATGCCCAGGACATGTTTTACATGCCCAGCGCGTGTTTTCATCAGCAGCTTGTGCTAGCGCGTATTTGAGATCGAGTCTTGTTTGTTTTACGTGTGATGTGACTGGGCTGGGTGAAGATCAGACGCGTGGAATACCCAACGCGCAAAGCTGTTACCTGCAGAATGGCTAACAGTTGAGTTAGAGTCACGTGATGAATCCCTCTATGGGATTGCGTAATCATCAGTAGCTATCAATAACATCAAGATTCCAGTCCTATGGGCCTATGGGACAATCACGAGAAACCACCAGAAGGGGATTTTGGATGACCAAAAATAAAACCCTGTGGTAAATAAAGAAACAAAACCGTCCTTAATACGTGTCGCAAATATGTGGTTTCATTTTGCTAATGACATATCTATAAATTTCCCGTAAACTTTTGAGTTTAAATCAAAGTGCACCATTTTTACAACCACGCCACAATGACTTTATACTACACCACGTGATCGAATCATTCGCTTTTTACTTGATGGCGAAAATAATTTAACTTCAAAATCATCCCAAAATGCATACTTTCTACATTTTACCCCCTCTGCGACACACCTTTGCAAGATACATTAATGTATAACATATATAACGCCCTTATCGTCCCTCAAGACTGTCTGACTATTATTCCTGTGTTCTAAACTTCAAACTTTCCAACTTATTTATTTTAAGTCAAAACTCTGCAAAATTAAACACTTCTTTTAGACACATTTACACATTACTGAATATGCACCACTAACAAGTGCATGCCAAACTTGTAAGCTTATTACAACCCCCCCACCTTTACTTTCTCAACCAGTGGCCAATAAACACCCCTCTCAAAGTCAGAAACATCATACTTTCAAACAATTTAAATCTTCACAACTGACCTGACAAACATATCATTTTTTAAAGTCTATTTTCCCCACACTTTCAATCGTTACTTTGAATAATTTATTATTTCAATTTGCACTTTTTTAACCCTTCTTTAGTATAGATTTATAACTATAAATTCTATCTTATCATTAATAAGTACCCTGTGATTATTCTATTAATATTTAGAATTTTGTATTACTAATTTGCACTATTATATAGCTTTTTACCTTTTTAGTTTTCTATTATGCCGCTCTGTTTGTATTTTACTTTTTGAATTCATGCTTTTATTTTTGCATTTTTATTAAAAGTTTCCCTTTTGCAAGCTTGTTTATTTCCTCACATTTTATTGTACTATTTTATGTACACGGGGCCTCATGTAAGATCAGCCTTGGCTAAATGGAGTCACCCGGACGGACCTACGGACGGACGTACGTACGGACAGACGTACGTACGGACGGACCGACGGACGGACGTACAGACGGACGGACGGACGAAGGTACGTACAGACGGGCGGACGGACGGACGGATGGACGTACGGCCGATATGCTACTAATGATTATCTCCTCACAGAAATAAGGAAGTTTCTTAATCCTAATCTGGTTTTATTTCATCAAACGTCGCTTCGTGATGTGAAGAATTTGAAGAGCACTTTCGACCTCAAACGTCGATAAAAAATAATGGTTTACAACCATTTACTGTCCTAAATTACAAATACACCAAATATTACAGCCTCGCTGCCTTTGTGTAGTTAACTTCACTTACATCCCGTTCTCAATAACGAGGAAAACTCTGGCACTTCAAACACATTTTCAAACACTAGGTTGGCAAGATCGATGGGAACTAATTTTAGTTTAGGAGTTTATCACACCTTGAACTTAACTTAAAGCAACGTGTACGTTTACATAATAGGTAACGCTTCTCTACAGTCGGGGATAATTCTCAAAACGATACGTGGAGAATCTAAATACTTACTAGAAAGAAGGGACACCAGTAAATTGAACTCTTTACATGACAATAAGCTGCTTGGGTTTTAAGGGTTTTGAATTATTCGAGATTGAAAGCCTATAAATGTGTTATTTTGTGGCTACAATGAATCATAATCGTATTGAAGCTGCTTGTGCGGCCTCCTTATAGTTGTTTACGAGTTGGTTCGGGTAACTACTTCGTCGTGTCAAGTAGGGTCTAACAACATATATATTTTCGGAAAGATGAAATTTGAGAAAGATGAGTTAGTGGGTAAAATGCTAATGTTGATAGAGTATTACATGTCTGTGGTATGCTTGATGCAAAGTCTCTCTTGTTGAAGGCATGCAAAAGATCTTTCTGGAAGTTTCTTTTTCATTTTGTGTTTTACATTTGACCGATGATGATTTCTATTTCACATGAAATGTTGAATATGCAAATTTTAGTCATGTACAGACCAATTTCCCCCGTTCGGTACGCAATTTGGAAAAAAAGATTTGGTTACATATCTGCAACACTGAACAGGTGCATAAGGTGAAGGAAACAAAAAAGTGCAGGCAATGTTGCTTACAGTCGGCACCAATTAGTTTTCTTTAATGAGTTAATGAATTATTTGATTTATAGCTAGAATTCATGTTTATTTTATGAGGAATGTTTTCGTTATCTGATGTCTGATCATGTTTCTTTTTAACTCGAGAGTTGTAAACACTCAAACTTCGTTAGGTTTGCTGGAATTTCATAATGAAGTTACGAATAACATAACTGCTGTGAGAATTCAAACCCTCCATTTACGTTGTGTCTGCACATCCCACTATAACCATGACATGTATGTTACATTCTATGAAGCCATTGATCATTAGATGGTCATGTTTATCTCAAATAAAACGTTCGAAAACGTTCGAAATTGTATCGCATTGTTTTTCACTTTAGCGTCTAAAGTTACAAGCCTTTCCATTCAAGACATATTAATATTGATAAATGTATTGCAAATTTGTTTGAAAATGTCAGCTTTAGAAAGTTTACTAGAATTGGAATGTCATACTCCAAAATTGTCAACAAATTTCAATATTTTTAATATGAATGTTGTGTTTTCAGTTTTTAATTGTGTAAACGTTTTCTACACGTTACAAATATTATTTTCTAATTTACTCCTGTTTGTAAATCACGGTTACTTCACCGGCATACCCTAAGTTTACATAAAAGAAAATCTCCAAAGCTTAATTGATCAGCCTTACATTGGAGAAGAAAAGTGGTGACCGAACGAGAAGAGGTGGATCATTCATTGGGGAAACTCAAGACAGATAATGAGATATTTGGTGGTCGAGCATTGTTAAAACTTTATGTTTATGTGTGAGCGAACAAGATAAGTAAGTTACATTAAAAAAACTGACTTTTTCATGCAATAAAAAGTCACGGAGAAGAAGCATATATTTTGAAAGCAAAAAGATTTGTTCTGTGGTCAAGCAGGCTCATCCTAAATGAAAACATTCTTAAAAATTTCTCCGTTGAGGACATATTAAGCTTTAAGGTCTGTATCAGTTGTGACATCACATCTTATGTATTCTATCATTTTTTCATGCGATTGTTTTCATTGGATATGTCAGGAAAGTAGTAAAACAGAAAGAGAGTAATCATAATTCAAATAGTAGAAAAGCTAAACAATTGAAAGATGATGATGGAGTCAACCCCTTACAAAAATTCCAGATATGGGCAGATATCAATTTAAATTCAATATGGCCAGATCAAACTAAATCTGGAGTTTCCAGATCAAGTTTAATGAGGCCAGATCAACCAGATCTGGATATTATAAACAGATCAAATTGACTTTAGTCAAGGTTTATATCTGGCTTGATCTGGCCAGATCAAACTTTATTTCTGTATCAAATTGACTTTAATCAACGTTTATATCTGGCTTTATCCGGCCAGATCGAACTTTATTTACCCAGATATAAACTTTATCAATGCCAGATCTCGGTTTTTTGTAAGGAACCTTCCTCAGTAGACTTACTACACCAGTCATTTTTACACTGATAACGGAATAAGATATTGAAGTAGTTTCTTCGCCTTTACTTGACTACTGAACTGATCCTTTAAGCAATATAATTCTCGCGCTATTTCTAGTCGCGCTTACTGTCATCCCATACTGCATCAATGCGATGCCAAACCTTTGGTCTGCTAAAGTAGAAAACACACCTGTGTACTATGTAAGATGTATAACAACATCATCTCAAGGAAATTAGCAGCACCCCTATTTGGGCTTAACAGTAACCATCTTCTATATGTAGGTAAGGCCTAATTTGAGCCTGATTTATAATATCCTATCCTTCCCATACTTCAGGATAATTGTATCTTAATTGATTAACACTTTTATGTATGCTCAGGCAGACAGCAAGTTATCGATCGGTAAATACTTGTCTTGCATTGTGGGTGGTTCATCCTCATATGCGTGCCCGTTTTGATTAAATATTCCCCAAAGCACCTTGTAAAATGCATTTAGCTTCTCTAACCACGTGACTAGAGGTTTAATAGGTATATACAAATGTAATGATTTACAGTCAGTAAACAATGTAATGTCATAAGGTGCAAAGCCAAAACAGACTAGTAAAGATAACAAGGTGAAACGTGATGAAACACACATACCATTTCAAACCAGTTTATTCAAAAGCTCGTGTGTAGATATCCTAATAACTGTGACAACGTGGTAGGTCACTAGTTAGAAAATCATGTGACACATTAAGACTGCCATACCTTTGTCTGGAGTATGGGGCCTTTAAAGGTTTTCTTTCTGCCTTTTAACAAATAATCTGTTTACGTGCATTAGCATGTCGCAGAATAGGCAGAAGCTGAATAATTGCACATAACACTGTAACAAATATGTTTGCAGTGCACTGCAATATTAAAACTTTTAGGTTTCTTTAAGTCAAAAGGTAAGTCAACAATATCTCTGCCACAAATATAGCCAAATATAATTTTATGAACATTATCAATAAGCATAAAGGACAAATTAAGTTTTTATCATCTATTAGGGACGTACGGAACATTAAAAGAACAATATTAAAGAAAACCCCCATTTTACGAAGGAGACAATCAACTCTAAAACAAGAACAGATTACGTAGAATTGTAAAAGTCACTGATTTCATCCTAGAAATGACATCACAGTATCACATTCCTCAAAATTCTGATTACTTCATGTTAAAATATTTTCTGAGAATCTGTGACTTGCAGCCGGGTGGATTAATAATAAAATAGGGTCTAGCAAGAAAATGTGGTATATCAATAGAATTGATTTTCAACAAAATATATTCAATCATTAAATATATATATATATATATATATATATATATATATATATATATATATATATATATATATATATATATATATATATATATATATATATATATATATATATATATATATATATATATATATATATATATATATATATATATATATATATATATATATATATATATATATATATATATATATATATATATATATATATATATATATATATATATATATATATACATAAATACATATATATATATATATATATATATATATATATGTATATATATATATATATATATATATATATATATATATATATATATATATATATATATATACATATATATATATATATATATATATATATATATATATATATATATATATATATATATATATAGATACATATATATATATATATATACATATATATATATATATACATATATATATATATATATATATATATATATATATATATATATATATATATATATATATATATATATATATATATATATATATCTATATATACATATATATATATATATATATATACATGTATATATTTATATATATATATATATATGTATATATATATATATATATATATATATATATATATATATATATATATATATACATATATATATTTATATATATATATATATATATATATATATATATATATATATATATATATATATATATATATATATATATATATATATATATATATATATATATATATATATATATATATATATATATATATATATATATATATATATATATTTATATATATATATATATATATATATATATATATATATATATATATATATATATATATATATATATATATATATATATATATATATATATATATATATATATATTTATGTATATATATATATATATATTTTATGTATGCATACAATATATTATTCATATATTATATATTAATCAAATGGATTAATGTTATCGGTCAAAGAATGTTGGGTGGGCGCTTATTAGAGCAGAGCGCTTAATACGTCGCATACGGTATATTTTGTTTCCTTAAAACTTAAAACGGATGTATAAATGGAACAAGTCAAGCGAGTTAGTTCACTTTGAATTGTTCTTAATTACAGAATGATCGAGGTTTTACTATTTATTCATTTTCAAACTTAGAGAAAATTATTAATAATGATAAAGTTAAGCTCGAATGATGATGAATGATGTCCTTATATTTAATTAATAATTCACCTGTTTTAAAAACTGTTTCTTAAAGCAACACAAAGTTATCGTTTTGCTCTATCTGTCTGTGAAGCCGTCTACACTGGCTTTGTCTTTTCATATGCCAAGTAGATGGTGAACTAGATTACCATGATATGACGGTGAAGATGCAAGGTGCATATATTCATCTTTATATGGCTCTTAAATGAAATAGTCAAATATAACAAATCTTCTGATCACGTTTCAGACTTCCCGAAACACAATCTAACACAGTTTTTGTTGTAATTATTAAAAACTTTAATAATGCTACTACTATGTCTATGGGAGCCACCATATTGATCTTAAAACATGCAGAAAATGATGTCAACAACAAGTTTTCTAGCTTGTGAAAAATTGCTTCCCTTTTTGTAAACAGGTAAGGGTCGAGGACATTGTTTGTCCTTAACATTATAAAACATGCTGTCAAAACTTTGTCACATCAGTTTGGAATAAAAACTGTAATACTACGTATACAAAAATACATTATAATCCCCATGTCCCTGTTGAGGAAATATTGGTATCATGCACAAGATTTGAATACGGAATTGAACAAAATGGCAACCTGAGCTCCATGTGTGGACTTCAAACATGAATAAATTCAGATAGGAGTCAGCAGGTGCTTAAACGTTTAACCTTCGCACCTTTTATCGGATTTTTATTGGATATTATCATCTATTCATTCTTTAAAAATGAGGATTGTTAATCAACATCAATGGTTTTTAATAGGAGAACAGCAATGGTGTAAATCCCTAACAATATAACAATGCTTTAAGGTATACACGAGCGTGTACAAGCAACAGTTTTAAATTGTCTGTCTTAATTCTTTGTAGTGAGGCAAAATTCTGACAGATTGTGTTTTAATTGTTATTATACCTGCAATAAAATTCTAGCAGGAATAAACTTTCCGACTTTTTTTCAGTAACTGTGATTAAAGAATGGAATTTAACGCACGTTACAAATTTTGTATGCATTAAAAACCGCTCAAGTTTTAATCAGCCGTAACGCAAAAGCTAAAGCTATTTCCTCCTTTAAATCTAAGAACTCCTAGCTCAGCTTTCTATATACTTTTAACCAATATAGAAATTAGACTATAATTGTGCTTCAGCTGACGGTACGAGGTCACGTGACTTTCTTTACATCGTCATTTTGTCGGGTAAAAAACAACTGTCGTCTGCTGTACACTTCTTTGAACTTACATACGTTTTCGTGTTGCCGTATAAGATTATTTTTGTAAGATAATTATGCCGGAATCTTGCTGTGCCGTAGGTTGCAGTAATAGATGTGTGTGGGGAAATAAAAAAAACATTTTCTCGATTTCCATCTGATCTTGATCGACGTTCGAAGTAGGTTTCTGCTGTACAACGCGACGGCTTCAACCAACGGTTCACACTAGGATTTGCAGCGAGCACTTTATATCAGGTATGTAGGCGTTGTCTGAATATAACGAACAATCAGCTGGCGTTTATGATGAAATTACTCTTCGCATACTCGGTGAAAATATACAACTTAAGTAAAATATGAAGTATAATCGGAAGCAAACAACAAATTGCAATTAGTAAAATTCGCTGAACTGGCACTGGTAGGTTAGCATGTAATATGTTTGTTGTACGTGTGATGTGATTGAGTTGTGTGAAGACGCGTGCAACGCAACGACGCCGCTGCCCTGCAAAATGAAGTCTAGTTGAGTTAGAGTCACGTGATAAAATCCCTCTATATGTCCATAAACCTTTAATGTCTAATGCTTGTCGCGGATTGTATACACATAAACTGGCATGACAAATAAAACTTTTATGAAACTGCGTGTAATTAACTTTAACTTGAAACATGACCAAAACCGTATTGGCAAACACGATATAAAGATATATTTATCATTATCATTTTTAACAACAGCAGAATTTAACATTCTATGAAAAAGAATTTTTAAACAGATAACTCTAATATAATTATTATTGTGGTATTTAAGATTTGCACCACATACAACACTATATACTAACATAAACTTCTTGATATATTTTTCTTTAGTCTCTTCTCGGGCATTTCATTTCAAAATGTGATCATGTCAACAAAAGGTTGACCTAAAAACATATACATTGTACAGAACGGAACACATTACATTGTACTTTTCTCACAATTTGGCCTCTTATCATTCTCTTTACATACAATTCAACTAGCAGATAATCAGTGGCGTTGCTAGACGGACAATAGCAAGTTAATGTGACTACCATAACCATAACTGAAAAAATGTATGTTATTAATTCAATAACAAACTCTCCGAATATACTTTTATATATCTGCGTTACTGAGTCTCAATTATCATTTTAAACACTATAGTATCCCTTTTAATTTCATCAAACACAACACAGCTGACGGAAAGACATATGTTGCTAACAGAATTTTGAAACATTCACTTTCCAGGTAATGCGTTTAACTCTATGTAGAACAGTCGTCACCAACACGGAGCCAACATTCACATAAAGTATGACCTTTATTATTTTTTATAACAATGGCTATACATAAGGCCTACCTATATACTATTAATTTTAAATACATGAACAATGAAATAATTGTGGGCTTCATATTAACATAATGGTCCTTATTTTCCCATTGCTGAGAAACTTCACTCATGTTACTAGCATGTTCAATTATTAATCAGTATCATAACAATGAGAAAATAAATGTCATAAGTGCAGTATGATGGCGGTCCATGCTCAGATATTGTAATTATATTTAAAGTGACACGAGTGATTCATATACTCATAACAATCAAGGTTGCATTCAAATGAAAATTAGCCAAAATTGACTACATCGTGTTGCTGATAGTTTTACCCTTTGTTAGATAATTGTTTTAATGAAACTTTAAAAATCGATAAACTCGTCTTCACTTTTTGATAAATGGTGTTTGATCGTTTACATATTTTTCTTTGCGGTATTTAAGAAACCAATCCAAGGGAATCATCTGTGAGAAGCTTTTAATCACAGTCCAAAGCACTGTCATCATAAACAACTTGATAAGAAAAATTAATTACTATCTTGCAGAGACAAGAATGCTCTCCAGAATGTAATTAAATCCGCCGCGACATATCAACTCAGCTGAATTCCCGCTGTTATAAAATGTCCCGCCGAATGCAATGCACCGTCTGTAGAGAATTCAACCAATCTGCCAATGCAAAAGGAAAGAAACATCTCCCGTGGAACCAAGTAAGTCGTCGTGTGATGGCATTCTTTCCATCAACTATTGTGAATCTGCAATTATGAAACATAACATTTCACTCCTTGAAAATAATTTCAGAAAATTTTGCTTCTTGGTATTTTTGAGAACTTCTTGTGACTTCCTATCCAAATAATAACTTTATGAAATATCCAGTAGTGACAATATATTGATGAAGAAGGGGTTTCATAACAGATAGCAGCAGTTTATAAAATCACGTTTGCTTTTCTTCAGGTCAATCCTTAGCAACAAAACAGTGAAACTGAAAATCACGCATCGGGAACCCCATTGTATCAAACAGATATGTATACGATCATGAAAAATCACAGCGAGTTTTGCTAATAAAGTCATTCCTAGGAAGTCGTATTACGTATTTAGCACAAACCACAACAACAACCAAACACATTTTATTGTCGTTTCAAAACTGCTTTAAGAACTTAGCTATTCCAGGATTGAAGTTTGACATTATAAAATTATTTTCTTTAAACACAATCCAAATTATTTCAACACGATTAGGAGAACATTATTGTTAAACGAGATAATTATTAACATCAAGACGAGAATTTAAAACATAGTCTGTCTCGTCTCATATTCTAAGGATTTTTTTCTTCTCCTTTTTGTAACTGGGGATAAGCTTTTCTTTCAAAATTTCAGTGTCAATGAATTACGGTGATCGAACCGTTAGTGTTACTTTCTATATCCTCTTGCAGACTCTGCATCACTGATGACCTCTTCTACAAACGGTCCGGCTGCAGACAATCCACCGAAACCAGGGCCTTGTATTGGTATCACTCGTTCCCCTCCAGTTATCGGTTGTAATTTTGGTGCCTCTAAGGTCAGTATGCCTTTATCCGAAAGGTATGATTTTACCATTCTTATATCAATGTCTTCCGGTAGTGTGTATTGGCGAAAATACTCTCGCTGTACAAAACCTGTTTCTGCCGAGCCTTCTTTGCGCTCTGCACGTACCGTTAGCTTGTTGTCATTCACCTTAACCTCGATATCCTCTGGGTGGTATTGACTCACGTCTAGGGTCACTTGAAAACGCTCACTGTTGTAGTCCACTCTACTAGCCTGACGTTCAGAGGTCTCAATACGGGGTGGGCCGGCATTCTGGTGAACAACTGTTGTGCCAGTAGACGAAGAACCAGGCTGGTTAGTATACGTGATAGATGGATTGGTAATACTTGACGGGGTGATGTAGTAGCCTTGATACAAATGTGGCTGACCTCCTGGTGGCACCACTTCAACAAACCTTTGCGTAGATGTGCGTCGTTCTGTTGTTTTGGTGATCGTTGTTTCTGGGTTACATGAACTAGTAACCGAAGTGACACTGTGACGTTTTACAGGAGTTGACGTACCAGAGGGTGGAAAACTTATCTGGGGACTCGTGGGACCTGATGTTATTTGTCCCATTGACGGCATTATTTGTATGCCTCCTCCCTGATCCTGACTTATACTATATTCCACTTTTGGATGACTAAAGGGTATGCGAATTTCGATATTCATAGTGAAAATCTCTACTTTAATCCTGTCGAAACGTTACACAAAATACTGTTTAGTCTTTTACTAACTTATTCCAACTAACAAATACACCACAACCTTCACGAGTAAGCATATACAGCTCCTGTAAGAATAGATATGATGCAGTAGGTATTAAAATCCCATAAGGCCACAAATCAGATTATGGCGCGTTCACAGTACACAGAATAACAATTACCGATACAGCATGTCAGTCGTCCCGTCGTCTGTTACAATCAGCTCGCACATGTGATGTCTCCAAGTTTGGTCACCGGTATGTGCAAGATTCCAATCTCTCCGAACCTCAAAGAAGTAATATGTTGTGTGAGCTATGAAATTCCAGTTTACTTATCAACTCGACTATTTCCGTTCTCTTTTCTCCCCTTTCATTAAGGGTAATTAGCTCGAGATCTTGGACATATTCGTATCTCGAACCCTGCAGCGTTTTGAATTCATTTTACTGCAGGGTAAGAATTATTTCTTAGAGTGCTTCATCAAATTACCTCGTCCACGGAAGACTGGCATACCGTATTTCAATTCCATTTACCAATCCACGCCTGGTACATTTGTTTATGAATGAAAATAAGCATTTCAATGCTGTCTATTACATGCTGACGAATAAGCAAAACGGTAGTTATGTTAATGGCATAGTCTAATAGAATAACTTACTTCAAAACTGTTAAAACAAATCCCCGAAATTTAGTTACTTCATTGAAATTGTGATTTAAATTTCGTTTACTGATTAATTAAAATAACTCGCTGCGTTCTTAGTAGCTAAATTTTGAAAAGAAGCTTTCCTTGAAGAAAAACTCGCGTGAATGTTTATTTTCATGTATATTAGAAATACACGGGAATATTTCTGTAACTCCACATCTAAATTTGTTTACATGTAGCCTAGTCTTCATCAATCAAACAAAAATAAACTATTATTGATGCCCAACTTTAAAGAGAAACGATAAAGGTGCAGAAACATCTCAGAGAACAATGGAAGGGAAGACGAATGGAGCGCAATTGAGTTCCTAAATGATATACTCTGGAACGATATATGATGACATTCTTGAATAGCTGCTGACACCTTAAGGTATAAAAATAAAATACAAAATTACAAAAAAAAACATTACAAAAAAAAAAAAATTATAAATAAAACCTATACTGCCTGAAAGTGAAATGAAAAGCATATAAACAACAATGAATCTCAATACTAAAATTGATTCGAAATATTATTTCACAATTATCAGGCTCTAATTATTCAAGAAATACTGTGATTCGTTGTGTCATCATTGGATATATCTTCCCATTCTTACGTCAATCCGTGACTGTTTTGTATGTTGCCAAGCATTTGAAGGAGCTATATAGGATTAAGAATCCCGACATCAGAATGATATTAAAAACTAAAACGGTCATCAATAAATGAATTTAGAGCACGCTATATATTCCATCAAGCTTAGTCAACATGCCATCTACTTACTCAGGTATAAATTGCGTATATTTGCATTAGCCGAAGCCCAGAAACGGAATAAGCTCTCTCCTAAATTCAAGTCATATTCTGTCTTGAATTTGTATCTCTTTCACAAAAGTATATAACTTGCAAAACTACTCAAGTTGAACTGTAATCAAATGACTACACAAACAGACAAATAGTACAGTTCTTACGATTTCCAATTATCTTCTTATCAGTAAATCATCATAAAAAATGGGGTACATATTTCGAATATCTTTCCATCTATGAAATAACACTTAAGAGTATACTTTAAGCTGTTTTAATGGGGAATAAACAAAAGTTTCTGACTCGTGGCTAACTGAGCAAATTTCACAAATGAAAACGAAACGTTATTTTCCCCAAATATTTTCGCATGAATTTTAATACAGTATTCCCTCGTAAATCTGCTCTTGTACATTAATATGTTTCTTTCATTTACTTTTGTTCATAAAACGCTCGCATTAAACTGTAACTATCTGACGGATCGCTTCCATCTTTCAGCAGTTCAGAATCTAATGAGTAATTAGGGTCTGATTAAATGTTTTTGTTTCAATACTTGTTTACAATAAACTGATTACTGCATTTTTTGATGTTAACTTTATGTACGTTGCTATGAATGTATGCGAATATTTCATTTGATTTAAAATCACGATGTTTGAATTGATTGCTGTATTAGATAATATAGATGTGCAAAAGACCTCTTTCTGTCCGTTGAAAAGTATTGACCATTCTATACCAATATCACCTGACCATGCACCCAGTATATGAAGTAATATCACCTGACCAACCAGTATGAGATAATATCACCTGACCACCTATTATCTGAAGTAAGGCTAGGTGGTGGTGCTTTGCCTACCCCAGTCCCGACTGTAAATTTGGAAAACAATATAATTTTTTAGAAATTTTTCCAAATCAAAATATGATATAGTTTGATTTGGAAATTCAGAACTAAAAGGATCGTATTTTAGATAAAAGGCATATAGCGGATCATATTTTAGAAAAAATGCAGATCACGATCCTTAAAACGTCTTTACTCATGGATAAAGCTCGCCGTTATATCTCAAGCCTTAATTCCCAATCGCATTTCCTTAACCTTAATAATGGAATAATTGTAAGTTTCTGTTTCAACAGCCACCATTGTTTTGATTACTGCTCAAAAAGCAGATCATATTTTGGAAAAAGTGCAGATCACGATCCAGAAAACGTCCTTACTCATGGAATAATCTCAAGTCGTTATATCTCGAGTCTTAATTCCCAATCGCATTTCCTTAACCACTGAGTAATGGTGAGTTACTGTTTCAACAGCCACCATTGTTTTGATTAATGCTCTCAAAAGAAATAAGCACTGTCTGATTCATGATCTTTTGTTAGATTCATGACGCGACTGGATTGAGGACTATCCAATACTATTTTACTAAAGCGGGTAATCATAGACCTATTAATTTTAATTTTACAACTCCATGGAAGTATCACTGCGCCCTGCTATTAATCTAATGTGTATAATTACCCAATCATACAAGTCATATACATGATTCTTGGGTGTTGTAACGTTGCGATGGAAAAGTCATTGCAATTGTCACTTTGATCGGATGTACGTCAAGAACAAGTAGCTGAGTTTATATAATCCAAGAGTAATTGAAATATTATGGATGCAACGAAAGACAGTTGCGTACTTTAGAATGTTAAAAGCTAAAACATTAATGTTAACTGATATATAGGTTCCAAAGTGCATTACAAGAGAGGATGGTTGTTGTTTTCGCCACCTGTTTTAAACCAATTATACCATGTTTGAAATGGTTGAGGAGAGCGATCAGGCTTTTAGACATTTTTAAAGATTATATGTGACTGATGCTTGAAATCCTTTATGGTCGGGGGAGGCGTCTTGCCCGTCAAAAATAACTCTTGTCCCAGATATGTACCCAATAAAAGAAGATAAAGTCAGCGTAGAGCCTCTTCACCTGTTAAACAGTTCAATTAATCATTTTAATTATTAGGGTCTAGCATCTTCTAGATCAAAACTGCTGGTTTGAAACTGCTGGTTTACGAATGAATCAAAGTCTTCACTTGTCTGGCTGTCTGCGTTGGTTCAAAAAAGCGTTCTAATGATAGGATTTGCGGTAACTTTGTTTTGCCTGGAATAATGACAATAATTTCGAGTACTTACGTGTAACTTTTTCGGTCGATATTGACACCATTCCTAATCTTAATTATAAAACTGCCTTAAATTCTATTAACTTTCTCATTAATACTTGACATAAGCGTCAGCTTACTGCTTTACTTTAAGTTGTAGTTGCGAAATATTTGTTTTTGCCTGAATAAATTTACATTGCAACTACATTGCCAAGTCCAAGTAATAGTGGTCTCACAAATTTCAACATATGTATATGGGGATCTACTGGTAGACTAAAGCGTGACAAAGTAGTACAGACAAATAGTCAATAGTCATGATTAATGGCAAATGGTTAACATCTTCAATTATTTGAAATTCTTAAAGCTGATTTTGATGCAGCGCGTTATTTCACCCTTGGATAAATGGGTGAATATTTTCAAATTATATTTCAACCATTCCTTTTCCTGTAATTCAGTGTTTGAAACGGGGTTTGAAATAGGTATTGAAACATTAAATTAGTTTGCATACGCTTTTCCAAACTTGTTTGGAAAGACTAACTTATTACTTGAAATGATTTAGGCCTACTTTCTTGCATGTGTCTTGGTAATTTCAGCACATATCAGGATTTTCAGCTGCTACCAATTTGCAAAATTTTGCTAAGACAATTGATGTACGATCGTGTATGTGCCCCGTTTCCGTAGATAATAGTAATTTTTAGAGCTATTTTCCCTCAAAAGTTTAATTCAATAACTACTTTTTTTATTTTTTATTTATCACGGTATTGTTTGCTCTATTCAACGTCAACAAGAAAGTACTAACTCTCAACCCTAAAAAAATGTTTCGTTTAATGTTTAAACGCCTGTACCTTTTAAAGTAATTAAACATTAAATCTGGCACCAAACGTTTCATGATCATTTAACAAAAAACAGTTAGCATGATCCACCTTCAAGGACGAAATGGAATGACAAATTATTGTTAATCTTACCCCCCTCCCGCCCCCGACATAATCCGTCTTGTCCTACTATATGGGGTAAAACGGAACCTTGAAGATATTTTCTGACAGGTTAAGTTCCCAGCAATCTTGCAATGCTGATACTACTTTTACAGCAGAGTGGACTGGAGCAAGTAAAGTGTCTTCGGAGGTGGGAATCGAACCGATATATTTCGCACACGATCAAGACTTTTACACTGAACCACTGCATTTTTAAATGTGGATTAAATTGCAGATTAATGTGAACAAATTGTAAGTCTATTTGTAAATATGACAGAGAACAATAAAAACTAGAACATCTATGATGTTGAAGCTCAGAATATCACAAAAGAGAGTAGTAAAGATGATATCGAAGGAAGATGAAATGGGTGTTGTCATTTTAAGTAGAGTTTTGCATGAAACAAATATATTCATGGCCTACGACCGAGTAATAGTATTTTTTAATAATACGAAGCAATTCATTCTTGGAAATATTCCCATCATAAACCATATTAAAGCTCGCCCCTCGGACTGTTCACTCAAGCTTTATACCTCACTGATCAGGCAGCAAAAGAAGATTTTTTTTGGCTTTTCAAACTTTTTTGGCAAATGATTGATGAATATTTTATGTCACGATTGAACATATAGAATGCGTCTGCTGTTTGGATATTACAAGGCCTAAAAAAAAAAAAAAATGATGTAACTTAATTGATCAATTTATCACCGATTTTGATGAAATTGTTTACTATTTTCATTTTTATAGCATATTTTCTTCTAGTAAAGCTCAAGTCAAATTACGCTCAAGCTACCTGTCCATAGAGATAGTTTATTATTTTCCTTGAAAGTTTTATACAAAATTGCAAATAGAACAAGAATAACTATCATTACTCAAAACAATATATTTACCAGAATTTAATTAGAACTCAATTGCCTTCCATCATCTTAACAACAAAATCAAGTCTGACATAAAGAATACTCTCCTTCAAACAAGCAATGGATCATATATGATAGTGGTCTACGGTTAACTAGAAGTAATTATGTAATGTCTATTCATGCGCGATGGGCAGTTTTTTTTATGAAAGAAAAGTCCTAAGGAGATTCATGTGCTTACTGAATGTGAAGCATGACTCTGAAAATATGAACAAATTGCACAATGTTCTCGATATGATAACTCAATAATTACATTGATATACTTTGAAGAAAAAAAAAAATAAATAATAATATACATGAAATTATTTCCAATGAGCCAAAATTTCAAGACCAAACGTATTAAAAATGGAGAGTAACATTTCAAAAACGAAAAACAGTGTTCCCTGATAATTTCACAGACATTTCCACTTTATAACCTCAACGACGTAGTCGTCGTTTTGCTATAAAAAAAAAAATGCAAACCTATTTTATTTCGAATTATACATGTCATAGTGGGTATTTGATTAATTCTTAACTGAAGTTCTGACAATGAACAAATACGTTTTGAAGTTTCTTATGCTCGTGTTTGAAATAGCAACAAGTTGACATATTGTCAGGTGTTAACGTATCAAAAACAGACAAGAAAAGGATGGGCACCGCTCGGCATAGCATGAACATTCGAGAAGCATTGTTGGAATGATTCACTTATTACCCAGCGTATGCTAGGTATTTATAAGATTGGAATTTACTTTCCACTTTATTGACTGACAGTCCTGTACCCAGTAAACATTCAGCAAATCATCCGTGATATCTTGTTTTCACCAACTTATCTGATTGGAATTATAGTAATACAGCCCAGAGGAATCGAAATCAAGAATGCGAAGCAGGATTAAAACAGCGATAATTACAATTTCTAAATTTAGAATTAGGTGTCATTATTTCATGCAAACATGTTATGTCAGTGGTTGTTATCGATGTAGAGTTGATGTAAGTGAAATTATGAAAACTGCTCTCTCTTTGATTAAACGTTGAATTAGTTATAAGGTACTTAAAAACAAACAGACACATATCAGTTGACATCCAAAAGAGGATCTTATATGTGGAACCAAAAAGGTCACAAATTTGTATTACCTAGGAACTTCAAGCTGCTTAATTTTATGTAGCTTTTCTTAATTCCTATATCTCATCGGTGCAACTAACTAATGTATTTCCAAATTAATAATACACCCAGCGAAAATGTATGAAAATGAATCATTGTTAAGGTTTTGTAAAACAGACCCATGTCTTGTATCTTTTAAACGTTTGGAACAGGTTGGGAAAAAAACATTAAACAACAAAAGTCTTCGTTTGGACCAATAAACCATTAACATGGTGTACGAATAAATGAGAATGTAACGCCGGGCTATCATGTGCCGTATTAAGGGACCTAACCAATACGCATGACGTATGCGTTTCACTGGGCATTCGTCATCTAGTATTTTAAATTAATAACATTCCATGTAAAACTAATAGAATGTGAGTTTCCAGTTAACAATCAATGCCCCAACTTTACACAGCCTGTTAAATAGTTTTCCGTATTATGTTTTAATTGGTGTGTATAAAAACGGTAAGATGTACAACAACAAAACACACACCTATAGTATAGTCCTGGTGACACGTCATAGCATAGCATGGTTTAACGTCCCGAAAGCATCCAGTGCTGGACATTATATCAAGACGGCCACGGCCTTTAAAAAGCACCATTGTGAACTCATGGTTGCAGACCCACCGGGATACGAACCCGGAACGTGCGGGTGAGGGGGCAAAGCACTAACCACTACACCACGGAGGTCTGTACGGCATACATTCGTCATACTGTACCTAAAACTTTAAAGAGTTTTATTGATAGAATGTGTAAACATTTTACTATTAGAATGGGTAAAATATTTAACGGATTAGAACTGAAAAAGCCATCGTCTCTTCACGTCAGACCTCTAACTCTTCATACATTTAGTTCGACGTTCCAAATTCCACTTATATTGAATGACTTTGACATTGACATCAGATTTGATTGGCAAAGGATTTTAATGGATACACTTGGGCTTATCCATCTACTGTGCATTGCGATTCCTTCTTAAATTCATACCAACGATGAAAGATAAAATGGTGTAACTAGGTTGGGGGTAGTGAAATCGAATACAAGGTTAATTTATCAAAACAGCTGTATGTCACCGTAAGACGGTGAAATGGGTGACACTCACGTGACACATTTTACGGTATGAAGCCATGCATACTTCCCGAAGCGGATGATTGTATTCAACTCTTTCTGCAAACCTGATTATAAATAGTTATCATCGTAGCTCCCTAATATGTTCATTATTCCATTTGATAAAATCTGTGACAGGGTCAGGTCTAAAGCATGTTTAAAAACAAAAATAGCAAAACCAATGGCAAAAGGTGGGCAAAAATGATAATCAGTATTGTCATTTGTTTGTAGTCTCTGAAGATGCTTGAATACATAAACTTATATATCTACACCTACAATCGTGGACAAAATTAGTTGTCGCGTTCTTACATTCTTAATGTTTGGTGAGGTTTACGGGACCACGACAACTATGACAAAATTGTCCCCGAGAGATCAGAGGTGAAAAGAGGTTGGAGAAGTCGGACAGAGTGCAGTAGATAGATATAAGGATGGAGAAGGTCAGGATAAGATCAATTATATATAGTTATAGTAGCAGGTATAACGTAGGAAGGAAATGACCTTTTTTGGGGAGTTGTTTCGGAAGAGCTCGTCAATAAAGTTGAAAGGATTGAGTGAAGCTCTGGGGTGGGTGAAAAGTGGGCAGTCAATGGGGATGTGTTTGACAGTTAGGGGCTCGTCACAGTTAATGCAGAGAGCTCAGAGATGGGGTGGGGAGTCGGTAAGAATGAGTGAGGTGGTGTGACCTAATTTGAGGCGGGTAATATAGACATGGTCTTTACGGGAAATGGTGTTGGTAGTGGTATTGGTGGGAATAGAACGCTGGATGTTGTGGAGTTTTTTATTTGTATCTGTAAGGGCGTCCCAATTTGATAGCCAGCGGGGACGGACATGTGAAACAATAAGCGCTTTGATGTCGGCATGTGTTTTAAGGAAGGGGTATGGGGAGGTTGATAGCTTCTTTAGCAGCTGCGTTTGCTTTATCATTGCTATAGAAATGCTCACGTGACCGGGTATCGAGAAAAGGATGTTTTCCTGCAAGGGAGAGGGAGGAGGGGAAAAGGGGAAGGGGGAGGGGGAGGGGAGGGTTATGAAGGTGAGGTGGGTGGTAGGGTTTTCCCATTTAAAGTTGTGTAAGGAAGTAAGGATGGGTCTGAAAAGATGGCAAAACGCTTGAGAGAGGAGTATACAATGAAGTCGAGGACAAGCAAGATGGCCTTGGCTTAGGCTGTAATGATCACTTGTCGGGGAGTCTGCTTCTGCCTTGTCGTCATCCTTAGAACCATCAGTGTAGATGGCGGTGTAGTTGGAGAGGATGCGTTTGATTTGCTTGTGGAGATAGATGAAGAGGTTTGGGATGGTCTGAGCCTTGTTGCGACTGGAAAGATTGCAGGGGTAGGAGTGACCCAAGGAGGAATAGAAGGTCAGGAGAAGGTGGTGAAAGTAGGGGGAGGGGGTGATGTCAATTTGGTGATGGTCGGGCTTGATGCCTAGGCCGAAAGGATGGGGAACGGTTTTAAACCTATCATAGTTTTAAAACCCAAAGAGGGTGGAGTAGTTGGGGTACCTGATGAGGTCGTAGACAGGAACTTCGTTGGTGGCGAGAGCCCTAGTGGTAAAGGAGAGGCCGAGCTTTTTACACTTGAGAAGGGATGTTTAGTGGACTCAATATGGATACTAAGGATGGGGGAACTCTTTTAGGCACCCAGGTCACAGCTGAGAGCTTTGTTTTGGATGGTGTTGATGTCACTAAGGTGTGAGTTGTGGGTGGTGTAGTACACGATACTACCGTAGTGTAACTTGGCACGGATGGTGAGCCTGAAGATTTTGAGGAGGGTATACCAGTCCGCTCCCCAAGTAGTGTTGGAGAGGATGCGAAGAACGTTGAGGACTTTGTTGCTCGAGGTTGGTCATGTGATGCTTGTAGGTGAGCTTGGGATCTAGGGCTAAACCCAGGACTAGTGTGGTCGACCGTAGGGAATGTGATTGGCGATGAGTGTGATCTTAGGTTTGAGGTTGTTAGTGGCAAAGAGGCATGCACACAGGTTTGTTTTTAAAAGCTTAAACCCTTTATCGTTGCACCAGTCTTGTAGCAGAATTAGGTTAAGTTGGGGCCGGTTTCAAGGAGAGTAAAGTTGAGGAAGGAGTATAAGAGTGTGAAGTCGTCCTCTAAAGGGCATACTTGGTGTTGGGACCAAGATTATCAGTAGAGGATGTGGCCGATACGGACCTGAAATTGTCTGCAGGAGAGAAAGTTTTTAATGGCCTCCGAGGCATAAATCTGTATAGTATGGAGTTTACGAGTGATGCCATATTCTGTGTCATAGGCTCTCTCCTAGTCAAAAAAGATGACAATGAGGTGTTCCTTCCTCACAAAGGTTTCCCGGAAAGTTGTTTCAAGTTTTAAGTGATCTTGGGTACTATTGCGGCTTTTTCTAAAATAGCTCTGGTGTGGGAGGGGGTGGAGTGGGATGGAGGATTCTATTGGTTTCAGGAACCAATTTAGCCTCCCATTGATTATCTGTTCCTATAGGATTTTGCAACTTGCAAAGACAGCAAGTGGGGGCAATGGGGTGGTAGCTGGAGAGGTTACTGCTAGCTTTTCCCTGTGTGAGGAAGTGGAGTGCTGATGATTGTTTGCCAGATAAGGGGAAAGGAGTTGGAAGTACATATGTGGTGGAAGATAGTGAGGAGGGTTTTGTTGGGGAGGTGTTTCAAGAACTTGTAGGGGACGTTATATAGGCCTTTGGCTGTGCAGCCAGTGTTGTTGACGCCTTGTTTTAATTCAGGTATGTGCTGTTGGATGAGAGAAAGCGGATTCTCCAGGCTTCAGGGCGAGCGTTGTTTGGTTTTATAGGCATCGGAATAATTGGCAGCGGAGTAGATTTCAAGAAGGAGGTGGCGAGGCAGTTGTCCTTTCTCCAGCGAGATGATTACATCCCACGAGAGATAGGGGTCTTACCCGTCCTACCTGAAACTATTAATCATACTCTCAAATCTTTGTGCTTGGGGTGTTGGTAGTAAGAAAGGAAATGAAGTGGTTCCAGGTGTTGTTGGTTTTACCATCTGTCTCAATGTTTTGAGTTAAATGAGGATCATTCCGGGGCGCTTTGGTTTAAACTAATATAGACATGGGGTAAAAGGGGAAAAGTGCGGCAACAATTTTGTCAAAGATTGTAGATCTTCATCTAATATCTTACAATACATTTGTTTTATTGACTTCATTGAAATAATGGTCACAATCTTTAACATTCAGATCAAAACACAATGACCACTTGGGGACATATCACTGACATTGAGGAAAATGCTGCGAGATAAATCATGAACTTTGATTGTTCTTTTAATATCCACTTGGGCTGGGCTAAGAGGCGATGAAGACGAATTCCTTGAATGCTGACTGTCAATGGTATATTCAAGAATTTTAATGTATATGGACAACCTACAATTTGTAGTATAGCACAGGATCGTAATTTTTTTCTACAGTGTGTGTCTGTCGGAAGGGGGACACTACACAAACCCACACACGAAGCTCAATGTGTTCCATGGAGGAGAGAGGGGGAGCACTACCCAAACCCACACAAAGCTCAATGTGTTCCATAGGGGAGCACTACCCAAACCCACACACGAAGCTCAATGTGTTCCATAGGGGAGGACACTACACAAACCCACACACGAAGCTCAATGTGTTCCATGGAGGAGAGAGGGGGAGCACTCAAAACCCACACACGAAGCTCAATGTGTTCCAGGGGAGCACTACCCAAACCCACACACGAAGCTCAATGTGTTCCATAGGGGAGCACTAAAACCCACACACGAAGCTCAATGTGTTCCATGGGGTGGGAGGGGGGGAGCACTACCCAAAACCCACACACGAAGCTCAATGTGTTCCATGGGGTGAGGGGGAGCACTACCCAAACCCACACACGAAGCTCAATGTGTTCCATGAGGGGGAGCACTACCCAAACCCACACACGAAGCTCAATGTGTTCCATGAGGTGAGAAGGGGAGGGGGGAGCACTACCCAAACCCACACACGAAGCTCAATGTGTTCCATGGGGTGGGGAGCACTACCTAAACCCACACACGAAGCTCAATATGTTCCATAGGGAGGGGGTGGGGAGGGGGGTGGGGGAGGAGCACTACCAAATCCCACACACGAAGCTCAATATGTTCAATGGGGGAGGAGGAGCACTACCCAAACCCACACACAAAGCTCAATGTCTTTCAAGGGGAGGGGAACACTACCCAAACCCACACACGAAGCTCAATGTGCTCCATGGGATAAGGGGGAGCACTACCCAAACCCACACACGAAACTAAATGTGTTCCATTGGGTGGAGGGGGAGCACTACCCAAACCCACACACGAAGCTCAATGTGTTCCATGGGGAGGAGGGGAGCACTACCCAAACCCACAAACGAAGCTCAATGTGTTCCATGGGGAGGGGGAGCACTACCCAAACCAACCCACACACGAAGCTCAATGTGTTCCATGGGGAGGGGGAGCACTACCCAAACCAACCCACACATGAAGTTCAATGTGTTCCATAGGGGCACTACCCAAACCCACACATGAAGCTCAATGTGTTCCATTAAGGAAGGGGGGCACTACCCACACCCACACATGAAGCTCAATGTGTTCCATTGGGAGGGGGGAGGGGGGAGCACTACCCAAACCCACACATGAAGTCAAATATGTTCCATTGTTTAGCTTTGGAAATGTAAAAATAAGATGTTGTGATAGTTACACCTATATTGGAGTTGCAGTTAATAAAAAAAAAAAAAAGAAGCCATAAGCAAACAAATTTTAAAAGCAAAGCATGCCATCTCCAACTTGAGGAAAAAGTACTTGCCAGACTTGATAGCACACCTACACACCTACCTATAATAATTGTATCTTTTGCATGCAGAATAAGGATCTAGTTTACAATACTTCAAACTTTCTATTCCATGCCGTAAATTTAAGAGAAAAGGTACTTGTTGATGTATCGTAAATTGACAAATTTGGTAACTAATATTTAACGTATTATTATTATGTTCTATATGTACCATATATTGTATACAAGATGTATTTGTATTTTTATGAGCTGGACGCCTAAAGCCAATAAATGAAACAAACATAATCTATTTAAGCTAGTCTCCTTTATGCTTGTCAGTGAGATATCGGGTATTGAAAATATTGATCATGTCAAAGTCTTTATGGAATTTTCTTAGAAGACTGACTCCTGCGGGTTAATAAATTGAATGCAAACTGTATGCTCGATGGTGAAGCTGGGAAATACAAATTATATTGTAGTTGTAAAAAGGCTTATAAACTTCGGAAGTAAACTTGTTACTGGTAAACAATAACAAATTTTATCTCGGACTTTATAGTCTTATTAAAAAGATGGATGAATGTGACTCAGTAATTAGTTCACAGTGGACCTGTAAATTTAACGAAATCCTCAATATTTGCGGGTTTAGTAACTTATAGCTTACACAGGGAAATCACAACCCCAATTGGTTGAAGCACTTCCTTGATCATCGTCTTCAGGATGTTGATTTGTAGAATATGTCAAGCAAAGTTAACAACAATGGTAACAGTTGGATCCCCGCCCCCTCCCTTCTCAAGATTCAAATAAAGTGAGTCAGTTTTGACACACAAAACATGTTATGAGGTGGAGGCTATACAAGTGTATTGTAATTGTTTGAGATCTATTCCTATCTATGTGTTTATGTATATACATAACCATAGGCAAGAAATAGGGGATTTTCCTAATTTGATCTTTTGTATGGTGACCCAGCCCCCAACATCTCCCTCTTCTAATATCATGAACCCTTTAAAGGTCTATGAATGCATACATTGGATGAATAGTTTTAAAATCTATCCCTTTAAAGGTCTATGGATGCATACATTGGATGAAGTTTTAAAATCTACCCCTTTAAAGGTCTATGGATGCATACATTGGATGAATAGTTTTAAATCTATGCAAATCATGTAAATAACATTACATTCAGCACAACTGTACAATTTTCAATGTGCACATATTTGTATGCTAATGTGTTATATTAATTTTCAGTGACTGAGAATAGGAAATTTATTGTTAAAGATTTACATGAAGTTTTTGAGCTGTGCACCATCATACAAATTCTGCATATATCAAGAAAGTTTTCTAAATTCCAAGATGAATAATATTCATCTCCATATTTGAAACTATTTTGAAATATGCAAATAATATCCATACACACTAAAGAACAAGACATGGGGTTCTTCCCTTGAAAGAATGCTTAGCAATAGAAAGAAAAGCATAACATCAACATACACCATCTGTATGACAGGGATTTATTTCACTTAAACATAACAGAATTAGACCCAATGTGAGCCAACAACTTCCAAGGACAATCCATAAGGCTATTTCTGACTGTGAAAGAATGTTCAAAGAAATATGAGTAGCATTACAGTTTAGTGTTAGTGGATTACAATACAAAATTATATATATGGACACCAGTCTCTTAACATTAGGCTAAGCACAACCATGTAGAGAACATTAGGCTAAGCACAACCATGTAGAGTACATTAGGCTGAGCACAACCATGTAGAGAACATTAGGCTAAGCACAACCATGTAGAGTACATTAGGCTGAGCACAACCATGTACATTAGAATAACCATTAGGTACATTAGGCTGACAAACCATGTAGAGTACATTAGGCTAAGCACAACCACGTAGAGTACATTAGGCTAAGCACAACCACATAGAGTACATTAGGCTAAGCACAACCACGTAGAGTACATTAGGCTAAGCACAACCATGTAGAGAACATTAGGCTAAGCACAACCATGTAGAGTACATTAGGCTGAGCACAACCATGTAGAATACATTAGGCTAAGCACAACCATGTAGAGTACATTAGGCTGAGCACAACCATGTAGAGTACATTAGGCTGAGCACAACCATGTAGAATACATTAGGCTAAGCACAACCACATAGAGTACATGAGGCTAAGCACAACCATGTAGAGTACATGAGGCTAAGCACAACCATGTAGAGTACATTAGGCTAAGCACAACCATGTAGAGTACATAAGGCTAAGCACAACCATGTAAAGTACATTAGGCTATACACAACCATGTAGAATACATTAGGCTAAGCACAACCACATAGAGTACATGAGGCTAAGCACAACCACATAGAGTACATGAGGCTAAGCACAACCATGTAGAGTACATGAGGCTAAGCACAACCATGTAGAGTACATTAGGCTAAGCACAACCATGTAGAGTACATAAGGCTAAGCACAACCATGCAGAGTACATTAGGCTCGGCACAATCATGCATAGTACATTAGGCTATGCACAACCAAGATGTTGGGCATACCTTCAATTTATTGTCAAACACTTGACATATTTAAAGAACTTTTCGAAATTTGTTTTGTCAAAACTCAGAAATGAACTCAAATGCTTCTCACATAAAACTATTTTGAACTTCTTGTTAAAACTTTAACCTTTGTATCGATATGCAAATATACAAATCAAAATAAGCTGGAAATAAACCATAGTTTCAAATGATTGACTGATGTGAAAACTATGTTTTTCAAAATGATCCTTAAAATTTCTCACATCCTCAAACAAATATATTTGTTCTATACTCCACAACATGTTTGATCAATGAAGAAATTCATTAACTTCAAGTAAATTCATTTTAATAATACAAGTCCCATACCTGATACTTAAAACTTAAATACTTAATGAATCAGCAAATCTGAACAAAATGGCAGTTATGCACATAAAACTTTATCAGGGTGACAATAAATAATTCCCATATTATAGAATTCACAAATCCTGTATTCACCTTATATAAATATAAACACAAATTGCAGAGAACTATTTATTGGCAGACGCTCAGACAGGAACCTAAATCAAAATGCATAGGCTGTATTGATTATACATATATAAAAAGGCAATGGACAGTTTACCCTTTATTGGGCCCATACTGTTAGCCATGCATAGGGTTGTATACATTATACAGATGTTACAAGATAATGGAAAGGTTACCCTTTATTAGGTGCATACTTAACCATTAGTTTAAAGGGTTTGAAACCTTATTGTACATTAACGTTTCCCTGAGAAGTAAACATGTTAAAGAATTAGTTCAGGGGTCAAGCATGTCCATCTTGTATGAATAAGGTCTTTAAAAGACACACAATGGTGGAGAAAGCATTCAAAAATCTAATTAGTTAAGGAGATATTCAAGTTTCAAGCTTAGTATCATTTGTGTAGAAACAACTGAAATCAGACTAGTTGTGATGTCATAGCCTCAGATTCCTCAGTCTTTATGTATTCTATATTATTTTGTCCTGTGATTTTGTGGCTTAACAATCATTGGATATGTCAGAAAAGTAGTAAAAAATAATTCAAATAGTAAAAATGTTAAATGAATTTTCTTCAAAATACATCAACAATTGTTAAGAATGTAAGAATGCAGGTGCCAACCTTCCATAGTTGACTTTTAGTACAACAATCATTTCTACACAGATAAGACAAGAGTTTTAAACTTGAATATCTCCTTAACGGAATAAGATTTGTGAATGCTTTCTTTACCATTTTGTGTCTTTTAAAGTCCTCTTTTATATCCGAAAAGTTTACATGACCCCTGAACTAATCCTTTAAAGAAGCACTTTAATGAGGGCATAATATTCTGCGATCCCTGGAATACATGCATTTACAACCTTTGACATCAATGTTTAAGTCAACCATAGTCATTTGGACTAAACACTTAACTCATTTGATAAATATACTTGTATTCAAAATGGGACCCTCTCATTTCAATATTCTCATGAATTAATTAGCACAAAAGAGGTCTTCACTTGTCAACCGAAAGCTCATGTAACTCCAGAAAATTGAAAACACAAAACTTCCATATGAATTAAGTGTAGTGCCTGAAAAACTGTTGCACATAAATCAAGTTCATCAAATACCCTGCCAGATTTCTATTAGAATAGGACAATATGCACTGCAGCAAACAAACCCAATTATAAGGAAAAGTGACAGTTTCACACTTAACTTTTGCCAAAATGAACAAAGAAAGTGTTTCAGGGAGGATTCAGTTCATGCAGGAAATTAAAAAACCCTGCTTGGGAAAAGGTAATAAGAGCAGGGAGCTATTAAAATTACAGCTCCCTAGCAGGAGTTCAGCATGTAAGTCTGTAATGTCACTTTTTTAAGGAAATTCTAGAATGAGTAATTTTAATTGCATTTATAGTTATATTCATAATGAATAAAATATTTAATTCATATCCAGAGGCAGTTTCCAAACATGTACCCATCGTCTCATTAACAGACATGATGCATGATGTCGTAACAAAATGCCACATATCGACTACTTAAAACTACCAATATAGCGCATGCATAGTGTTCCATGTACGGCTTTTATAGTTCATTTCCTTCAAGTCCACGTCTATGACTTCTAGAATTTGAAGGCACATAAAAACCTGCGGGAAACATTGGTGGCAAAATACACTTTTTCAATTGCAACAAATGGCAAAAAATTCAAAGACAGATTTAAATGTCTACTGAATGGAATTATCCAGCGAGATGTGACATTTTTGATGTGATAGAAATAATATCTTCATCTTCTAAAATACCCAAATTAAAAACATATCCTGCTTAGAAATGTATTAAGAATGATATATAATTATTAAAGCTACAACATTCTGGAAATCAACTAGTACTGTCACCTTATAGTGTAATACCCAAACACTTATGGCTGAATCTGAATTATATGTAAGTGATTACAAAAGAAACTTGGAGCTATGCTGCTTTATCCTCACATTTGGTAATGAAGATAACTTTAAATCAGTCATTACTTAAAACAAATCTGCATATTCATACTGGAAACCATACACGCTTATTCTAAACAACACACGCTTATAAGGAACAACACACGCTTATTTGGTTGGAACAACACACGCTTATTTGAAACACACGCTTATTTGGGATGACGTCAACCAGAACCAAAAGGTTTTGTGGTTCTGATGCTTTTTTTCATATGCTGATTGATTTGCAAGTTTTGTATCACCTGTCATTACATATCAACAACTACATGTAGCTAACATCACAATTATGCCAAATATAAAATAAAACAAACAATGCGATAATATTGTTAAAATATAAGCAATTCAAGATTTTTACATTAAGCCCCGCCTACTCATTAATTGACATGATATTACTACCAAAAAAACAAAAGGGCACATCAGCAGATCATGCATTATCTGTGTGCCACATATTAATTGAATCCCATGTATCGTTCTTGAGACACTGTGTTTACAAGCTCTTTCCAACAAAATCAGGTTAAGCCCTGCCCACTATGCATATCAATGAAAGTCAACATTTTGGTACCACGAATGTGTATACACTACCTAAGAACATAATTGTACCAAATTTGAACAAATCAGTCATGCGGTTGTTAAAATATGAGCATTCTAAGATATTATCATTAAGCCCCGCCTACTCATTAATATGCATGATCTCACCACCCAAAACAATAGGGCACATCTGCGGACCATGGGCTATTTGTGTACCATATATGAACTGAATCCCATTTATTGTTCTTGAGATACTGTTTTTACAAGCTCTTTTCAACAAAACCATGTTAAGCCCTACCCACTATGCATATTAATGAAATCTAACAACTTTTACATCACAAACATGTACACACCAGCTAACATCATATTTATACCCAATATGAAACAAAACAGATATGCTGTTGTTAAAATATAAACATTTCCAGATTTTAACATTAAGCCCCGCCTACTAAGTAATATATGCATCAAAACAATAGGGTACATCTACGGACCATGTGTACCCCAAATGACATGAATCCGGTGTATCGTTCTTGAGATATCATGTTTACGAGCTGGGCGTCACACACACACACAATACGCCATCATGACCGCATAGGTTCCTGACGGTATCACATCGGAACCAAAAATAGTTTTCCTTGTATGTCTACAACCATTACATTTTATGCTTAAAGATGCAACAAACCGGTAAAGTGACAATTTTCCCAAGTCTTGATTGCCATGACCTAAAAAGACAATAAGACCTCGGAAAACACTTGATTGCAGCGATGCTTTTGATTGTATATAAATATTCATAATTTAAGCATGAAAAGTTCCTCATCTTATGATAAAACAATGAAATATATATCCATTGATTTAATGTATCAGTTTAAGTCGTATCCCATTTTCTAAAGCTTAAGGCCTATTACTTATGATGGCTCTACTGCAATACAACAGCAGTGCATAGCTACAGTACCCACCACCAAAGATTACATTAGTGAGGAGTGGGGATCCCCCTCTTTCATTGGGGATCCCCCTTTCATTAATTTACACAGAGGAAATTAACTATTGCTTTAGTAGATAAAATATCAATGTAAACACATAAGATGGTCAAACTTATAAATACCCTTCCAACTTCAATACCTGGTGAGAATAATACCACAAACACACCCATCCATGGTGGGTTGATTCTCCCAGCAAAAGATAGCACCATCTGTACCAAACACAACAATGTTACCATCCAATAACAAACACAACAATGGTACCATCTGATACCAAACATTACAATGGTACCATCTGATACCAAACACACCCATCCATGGTGGGGTGGTTCTCAATCTGGTACCAAATTACAACATAACCCTCATACTGGGAATTACATCCATGCTATGAAAGCATGAGAGTGATTATAATCAACAGTACTGGACTTTTGTGGTGGCAGGCTAATCACAGAGAATCTAAAAAAAAAGTGTTAATGTGTGGTAACTTTCTAAAATTATGATTTCAATCTTCTCCTATTATGAACCTCTTGAAATGCAAGGTGTTGTATATAAGCTCTTCGGTCTGCAACCAGAGTGGTTGATCTGCAATCAGAGAGGTGCATCTGCAATCAGAGTGGTTCATCTGCAATCGGAGTGGTTCATCTGCAATCAGAGTGGTTCATCGGCAATCAGAGTGGTTCATCTGCAATCAGAGCTCTTAATCTAGTCAGTGGTTCATCAACAATCACAGCAGTTCACCTCCAATCAAAGCATTTCCATCTGAATCTGAAGCTGTTCAGTCTGCAATCAAAGCTGTTCATCTGCAGTCAGAGTAGTTCATCTGCAGCCAGTGGTTCATCTGCAGCCGAGCTGTTCAATCTGCAATCAGAGCTGTTGATCTGCAATCAGAGTGATTCATCTGCAGTCAGAGCTGTTCAATCTGCAATCAGAGCTGTTCATCTGCAGTCAGTGGTCCACTTGCAGTCAAAGCTGTTCAATTTACTTTGTCATGATTCGAGAATGCTTTTTATAATCATTTTGTAAACTCTTCCTTGCACACATAACACTCCATCCCTTCCTTTTAGGTCTGTATTCTGAACAAACTCAGCAAATGTCATGGATGTTGCTCTCGTGGCAGATCTTTCCAGTGAACCACAGAGAAACTTTAATTCTGAATGTGGAATCCTCCTCCATAACAAGTTGCATTCTAAACTTGTCTCCAATACCATCACAACTTAAATGTCACAAGTATATAACATGAATCGTTCTCATGGACAGTTTTTTTCGACATGTTGGACATTTATGTTGAGCATTTATTGCAGTTTTTATGCATGTTTCACAAAAAATATGTCCACAGTTGGTAGACATTAAATTTCTTCCACTTGATTTAATCTGCAAGAGAAAAATAAAACAAACTAATCAATATGACAAAGTGAACGTCAAGTCAAGTGGTCAAAAGTGGTCATCTTGTATTGAAAATTCTGAGGAAGATGACATTCCCTACTACATGGACAACCATCAATGCAGGCCAATGTCCCCTGAATATGCTAGACTAACCTAACCTGTCTTTAAGTCACCGCCATCTGCTTTGAACAATCTGTTTCCTCACGCATGCCCCTACTCTGGTAATGATTATTGTAATAGGAAGCAAATTTGGATCACGTGACATGTAACCAACCACCAGGTTACTTTATACGGGCAAGAAGACGATGTGATTCAAATTCAATCATGTACTTTACAGACCACAAAATTTGAATCAGCTAACTCACTGTTTGACTCAATGTAGTTTATGTCATATTTATAAAATTAGAGGGCGCCCTTCCACAATTGCCATTTTTGGTAATTTTTTTATCCAAAGAACATTGCTATGATGCCAAATAGTGCTAAATACCTTTTGTAGAGTGTAATGGTGTTGGCGAAGGTAGAGCAGATGACCTCCCACAAAGTGGTGACCTAAAGGCAGTATGGTGAATTGCACTCTACATGTTAAGGGGATAGGGGTTATGAGTTCAAGCGCTGGGGAAATGTTAGAGACACAAGGTCATGAATTAAAGGAAAGAGATATCTTCATATTAAAGTTAAAAGAGTAGGGGAAATTAGTTATACAGTCCACAGCTATATTTATTGGAAACTTTAAAGGTATAATTAAGCATAGGTTACATATTACTTAACAGAGGTTAACTATAGGTTTAACATAGGTTAAATGGGTAGGTTTCATAGATTAAAAGAGTAGGGTTTCATAGGTTAAAGGGGTAGTGTCATTATTTCAAAAATGAATTAGTATCACTAATTGACTATTTTCATTATTTTTAAATAAATTGTTTGACTTTGTTTTTATTGACAATGACTGTCAATATTTTTCTTTTAATTTTAAAAGGACATTGGAGCCCTTCCAATTTAAACATGCACATTTCATCACTTACCCCCTGCTCACATATGAATAACATGTAGTAGTGACGTAAAGGCAAGGTGACCCTAAAGTCACCAGCTAGATTTTCCAAAGTTTAAATGCATATTACCTTTTAAGTTTCCAATAAACATAGCTGTTGACTGTATTTTTAACTGTGTGAAGAGTGTTTGGTTTATTCTTCAACAGAGATTTGTAAGTGGAGTTATTTCAGGGCAATATTTTTGCAAAATCTATCACGGAAGCGGCGACTTAAAGGTAGGTCACGTAGTGTACGAAGTATTCTAATCAGAAAATACTACTGTATGATACTGATGATATCAGAACCAAACACAATAGGGATCCCTTGCAGACCACAACACACCCATGAACAAAGTATGGCATGAATCCACCTTATAATGGCCTTGAGATATCGTGTTTACAAGCTTGTTAAGCGAATTTTACATTTAGCCCCGCTTACTAATTAATATTCATGACATCAGCACCAAAAACTACAGGGATCATCCACAGACCACAACACACCCATATACCAAGTATGACATCAATTCACATCACTGTTCTTGAGATATTGTGCTTACAAGCTTGTTAACTGAATTTTACATTTAGCCCTGTCTATTAATCAATATTCATGACATCACCAAAAATAATAGGATCATCTACAGACAACAACAAGTCCATATAGCAAGTATGACAAAACTCCACCACACGGTTCGTGAGATATCGTAATTACAAGCTTCTGTCACAGACACACATACACACACCAGCATGACTACATAGGTTCCTTATGCTATCGCATCAGATCCAAAAATGAAGGAAAATTATTTTGTTTTGAGCTAAAACAGAACTTACCACCACTATAATAGGCCTTGCACACAAATTACTAACATTCAATCCACCCTACCCAACCCCCACTCACCTATGCACCTAACACTCACTGACTTAACCCACACCTATGCACCCCATGCTAACTGACCTAGCCCCACTCACCTATGCACCCCACACTCACTGACCTAACCTCACTAACATGCCCACCCTCCACTCATCAACCTCTCAGCTACAGAACATGCTCTAACCAAGTTACCACAACTCACAATACTATTCTCAACTTTTCTTCCTTTCCTCCATGCACCCAGGCCCTTTATTCTGATAAAAACTTATGTAAACAGAAAAACACAACCCCCTTAACTTTCATCGCCTAAGCCCCCTTAAAAATATTGAATATTTATATACTTTTCCTTTTTTATACTTTCCCTTTAAAATTATAGGACATCTGTCTACCAGATCAGACTAGAAGACTCATTTAGTTCTCTCTTCTTGTCAAGCCAGCAAATATTATCTACATTTCTTTTCAATCAAGAATTCTTGATTTCAAGTTTATTAGTACCATAGAGGCGAGAAGATTTTCTGAATGAGTTTCTGTTTATGCCAGACACAAACATATCAGGAATGCGCTGCTTCAAGTTCTTTTGTGGTGAGTCTTCATTGTAAAAATTTCCTTTCAAGTGAGGCACAAAAAATAATTCAAATTCATGCGCAGAAATATAAAGTTTCCAGGAACTGAACAATGGATTTGTGGACGGATGGATGGAAGAACAATTAAGTTGCTCTTAACCAAAGATAATAAAGAGGTTAAAGGCTGGACCTACCTTGGAGTCATCATCAAGGCAAATTGGACATTTAATTAGTTTTTGAGGCGATGGTATACTTCCACTAGGAGATGGTAAGGTGTCGACGGGTAACCTGCAAAAAATATTGAATATAAATGTACATCTCAATGTAATGGCACATTAATACTAACTGTGAAATGGCATTGTCTTTTCCTTTCCTGCCATTAACTTCTGTGTTCAAATTTCTAGAACTTTGTTCAAATGATCAAAAACTAGAATGGTAAATACTGTCATAGTTCGCATGCCCATGCAAATTGACACCCATATCATATGACCTGGCATTATAAAAATGTGCATCTCGCACTAAGTCCCACATGGCATCTCATGTTTCACATGGCATCCCACCCCATGTCCTACATAACATCCCATGTCCCACATGACATCCCATCCCATCCCTTGTCCCACATCACATTCCACCATATCTCCTAAATGGCATTCCACCATGTGTCCCACATGGCATTCTACCATATCACCTACATGGCATCCCATCATGTCCCGCATGGATCCCATCACGTCCCAAATGGCATCACACCCCATGACCCACATCCCATCTTATCCCATCCCTTGTCCCATATGGCATTCCGCCAAATTTCCCACATGGCATTCCACCATATCTCCCACATGGCATTCCACCATACAGTATGTCCCACATGGCATTCCACCATCAGGGTTTGCATTAACGACAAATTTGTCACATATTACGCTATGGTTAAAATTTCTTATGACACAGGTTGTACCTGCATCATAAGATTTAGATATAGCATGTGAAATTTTACGCCAGAGTTTTTCATTAACTTAAATAAAATTCATGAACATATTATATTATCTCTCTGATTGATTGAAAGTTTTATTTCACACAAAAATGATTTTAAATTACTAAAAAAAATTAAGCTGACACAACTATCAGACTAACGGCCCAATGATTCAACATGCCCGTACAAGTAATGTACATAATAACATATAGGCTGGTACATAGGCCCTATGCATGATGTATGTACACTAAAGTTTTGATGTTGTTTTAATTGCAGGTTGTCAATTGTCAATGATATTATTAGCGAGGATTCTACTTCCCTCCTGTATTGTGTTGATCGTGTATCTTGGAAGTGATCAAAATCTGCAAGTCAAGTTACTATACTGTAAAGAAGTAGGCGTGTTTAAGATCTGAATAGTATATTATAGTTGATAATTGGTCAAAGTTCATTAAAACCTCATGAAAGTTTGGATATGATAAACAAAAGTATTTTTCTATTTTATTTTGGATTGTTAAGCCAAATTTCATGATTCAACAATCAACATTATACAGGGATTGGGTATGAACTTTTTCGTAATATTTTTAATGATAATAATAGTCCGATTTTTAATGTTTTTGGTATTTTTAACACAATTTTCATACACTTTAGCGAGGCAGGCCTACACAAGTGTGTGTGTGTTAACGATACTTGCAAGTTTCGCTAGCGCACAGTGCCCTGTACTTCTGTACATTACAAAGTGGACTGTACATACGATGGAAAATTGACAAAATACGCCGAATTCAAGGGCTTGTCGTAACCAAATATGCCAGACAATTTTTTTAAGCAACCTCTGTCCACCATATGTCCTACATGGCATTCCACAATATGTCCCACATGGCATCCCACGCTATGACCCATGACATCCCACGCTATGACCCACATGGAACCCATCCTGTCCCACATTAATCAAACCATATGTCCCACATGACATCCCTCCCTATGTCCCACATGGCATCCCTCCATATGTTCCACATGGCATCCCTCCCTATGTCCCATATGGTGTCCCTCCTTGTGTCTCACATGGCATCCCTCTCTATGTCCCCCATGTCATTCCACCTTATATTTCCCACATCAGTGGTTTCCCACCTGATGTTCCACATGGCATCTCACCTTATGTCCCATATTGGATCCCACCATATGTTCCCATCCTACTTTATGTCCCACATGGCATCACATCCCATGTCCCCTTACCCATGTTCCACATAGCCTTCTACCCTGTGCCACACATGGCATCCCAGCCTATGTCACACTCTGTGTTACTCATGGCATCCCACCCCAAGTCCCACATGGCATCCCACCCCATGTCCCACATGGCATCCCACCCCATGTCCCACATCCCATTGACATCTCATCCCATAGCATTCCACCCTATGTCCCTCATTGCATTCCACCATATATCCAACATGAAATTCCACCCTGTTCCACATGGCATTCCACCCCATGTCCCACATGGCATAGGCTCCATAAGGACTTGCAGTCTTGTCCTAGCTATAATAGTCCCTGATTGAGCACTCCTTGTACATGTATGAAAGTCTGTCAGTCCATATAAAAACTTATATGCAAATGACCTGTTGAATAAGAAAAAAGAAGTAGAGTCAAATATTCATGCCCTGGTGCATACAGTACAGGTTAGAACTAATGCACGATTATCGCTATTAGCGCTACTAAGCTACCGCACTTACCACAGTAAGTATATCTTTTGTTCAGCACCCCTTTTATTTGCCGCCGATCGACACTGATATGCCTCCACAGTCGACGGTAAACGCATTATATAATCCAATGTGATATATCCCTCCCCTTGTGAGTAAACGCATAAAGAAATCCTCTTAATCATTGAAGCAAAACGATGTATTGTTTTTGGGGTTTAAGACTGACTTGTTAAAAATAACGTTGTGTTTACCCATGGAGCTATTAGGAGATTATTGGTTTGCTGTAATACATCTCATGCTGCATGTATTATGGCGATATTCGCTAGTAGGGCCTTCGCTAGTAGGGCAAATAGTATAGGCCTACATTATACCAGGGAGATGTAATATTTCCCTGATTATACATATACACAACAGACAGTGTATTGAGTGGACTGTGTATTTAACGTCATGTTAGGACATTATGTTAATAGAACCAGTAGAAATAAAATAATACAAACGAATGCAAAGAAAAACCATTACTATGTTCACGCTGTTTTTGCAACCTTGAGGCTATATTTGAAGGGCTGTATCTTCTGGACCAAAACGATGCTCAAATTGAACATTTTTCCGTTTCACAATACAGTTATCATATTTACCAAGTTTCACCAAAATCTGAGACATAGGTGTGTTAATCATTGGGTGATCAGACATGCAATTCATCATAATCAGAAATGACAATTTTTGCCAGTGTCCCAAAAAGGCTAAAAAACATGATATTTTTCATAACTTTTGCCAAAAAAATAATGATGATTATGGCAGTCAAAATTTGACTGGAATTGTATGCATTGATGATGTGTTTGTAAGTTCCTCACAGGATTTCAGACAAAAGCAAGGTCTGGAAGTATGGCAAGTAAGTTTTTGATAATAAAGCAATCATTTTTTTGTAAAATTTTGTGCATTTTTTAAATTTTCTTTATTTCAACTCATTTTTTTTTAAATTCTTCAACATAAACCCCAGCAAAAAGTTGCATTTTCTAAAAAAAACTATTCGAGCTCTTTCAAATGATACCAGGATCACTGCTGTGGGCCTACAATAGTTGTTCTGCTCCTTAAAGTTTCAAACAGTCAGACCCGACCTGATAGTTAACCAATCGGATGAGACTTTTTCTCTTTATTAGAAAACCACAAGTAATTAGGATCAAATTTCCCTTATCAATGGCTCCATTGTACTAGTTTCCCTTGTTGGTCTTGGGTTCTTGTAAAAGTTGGTATTGAGTATCAAATAAGCAATGGATGAAGTCCATACTGTGTGGTTGAGTGGTTAGTTTAATTAAGATAAATGGTCTCATTATTTGCTACATTAAGTTTGTGGTTATGATTTGCTGGAACAAATTTTCTGTCGTGGCCCCAGGACACGATAGGTCTAGTATTGTTAACTCCATGCTCAAAATCTGCCATTTTTTAATTGAGAATTATTTTGTTGAATTTCATCAAATGAAGAGAATATGAACTTTAAAATAAGTGCTTTTTATTGAAGATTGTATTTTAATGGTTACGACGCTACAATAAATATCAGCTATGCTAATTCAGAAATTCATGGCGGTGTTTTTATTCGCAAAATTCATGTACTGTCAATGGCAATGTTGAGGCATGCAGTCAAAAACTTCCGTTGCCAATCCGATATTTTAATAGCCACATCCAAAACGTGATATGAAGAATGGTATCATTTAGATATTTTTACTGTTTCAGAAACAAAATAGGAAATATTTATTACACCAAAATATTTTTAAAAGGAGTCACAAAGAGATAGTGAAGGAGAATGATATTATTTAAAATTTAAAATGAACGAAGCTAGTCTAATCGGAAACTTCAACAGCTAAGTTAAGAAATTGTTAGCGTGATGTACGCCACTTTCCATGTGCTAAAGTAATCTTGCAACCTGAATCTGAATAGGTTAAGGTAAAGGTAATGGAAACTTATGGTATAGCGTACATTACTATATAAGCATTCAATGGTGCTATGCAAACTTACAGGGTAAGTCGACAACCGAGCACAACAAGTATGAGGAAAAATACAGTTAAGAAGTTTAGTACAGTAGGCTAAGTTAAGCTTTGAAACAGTTTAGACTTGGTGAATGTATATCAATGTCTAGTGGTCTGGCAATAAAGCATTTCATTCTTTTAGTGTTGAGCAGTTAGGGAAAGAAGGAGTACTTACAGTACATTCGTTTTAGCATAGGGAACATGAAAATTCAGATATTCATAATTATTTCTTGTATGGTTTATTACGTTTGGGATTAGGTTACCATTATCAATGGTGATGATTGTTATTGATTTTACATAGCATATGGAAGCAGGTGTTCTTTCTCCTTGTTTTTAGCAGGGGCCAATCTATATTTATGATGTCTTTATTGATTGTATCTATTCTATTTCATAATAAATTAATTCATACCTACATCACCTTGTTATCTTTCTTTGCTTTTCATTTTTTAAGGAAATTGACTGAGGACCAGTTTCAGATTAAGGAAGACAGACTGATAAAGGCTAGTATGAGTTAGAGGCACCCCTGAAAGGGGCTTCCAGGTTGCATGCATGCTTTATTTTTATGACAAATTGTGAAATTATCAACATAAAATTGAAATTTTGTTGAATTTTTGTTTGATTTTGGCAACAGTTCCTAAAAATTTCTCAAAATTCAGTTCTTTCCTGGAAAGTGAAGAATTTTCTGGAAATCAAAGAAAAATTCCTAGAAATTGAAGATTTCACGAACATGCACAAAATTTCTTGGAAAATGAAGATTTCCCAAAAATTGACAGGCATTTTCTTAAAATTCATCAAAATTGAATTTTTCTTCTGAAAATAAAGAAAATTTCCTGAAAATGAAAAAAATTCCTATAAATTTCTGGGAGAATTCTCAAAAATGTCCAATGATTTTTCCCAAGTAGCATTGGCAAAAAGATAAAGGCCTATTTTAAAATTGGATTGCTTTGAAAATCATTATGGCTCCCATGCATGCATAGCCTTGATGATAAGAACTTCACCTCCGTATCTAAATATTTTTGGTTCTATATTGTAGATTGTGGCCCTTGAAAATGTTGGTGCAAAATTACATTTTTTGATAAAAGCCTAAAGCTTTTTACCCACAAGTGCAGATTTTTGGGTCAATATTGAAGATATTGGGGCCAAAATGAAAGATGTTTTGTCGAAAATGGGGGGATTTTTGGTGCAAACTGTAAAAGATTTGGTTCAAAATTGACGATAGCTCAGTCGATACAATTGCAAAAAAATACCACACATGGAGGTGAGGGGTAGGCCAAGTCCCCAATAACCCTCTTAGACACATCACTGCTTTCTTTATTACCATCCAAACAAAAAAACTAAATGCAGCGACAGCCCTTTTAAAGGGTGATCTTGTACGGACAAGGACAAGTCATGTACCTGACGAAGCAAAATAATGATTTGAAAAGTGCATATCCAATTGGTCGTGCTGCAACCACATGGTAATCAAAGCGTTAACAGGTACACACTTGCTAACAACATATCTATTCCAAATATAAAACAAAACTGATATGCTTTTGTTAGGATAGGAGCATTTTAACATTAAGCCCTTCCTACTCAATAATATGCATGAGATGATCACCAAAATCAATAGGGCACATCTGTGGTCATTTGGCTATCTGTGTACCACATATGACCTGAATCCCACGTATCGTTCTTGAGATACTGTTTATAAGCTCTTTTCAACAAAATCATTTTAAGCTCTGCCCACTATGCACATTAATTAAATTCAAACTTTTAGTACAATGAACATGTGTACGAACTAGCTAACAACATAATTGCAACAAATATAAAACAATAGACATGCAGATTTTAGTGTTAGAACCGACTACTCATTAATATGTACAGTAAGACATCGCCACTAAAAATAATAGGGCACATCTGCGGACCATGGGCTATCTGTGTAATACATATGAATTGAATCCAGTGTACAGTTCTTGAGATATCATGTTTACGAGCTAGCTTTACACACACACGCCATCATGACCGTAAAGGTTGCTGATGATATCGCATTGGAACCAAAAATCCCTGAAAAAACTTAGTGATAATAGAAGGAAATAGAAACAGCCCAAACCAATGAGAGATTACATTAGTCATCAGAAAGTGAATGGAACTTTCAAGCTTTGCCATACTAGTTGTAATTGAAATTTGCAAAACACCTATTTTCATTTTGATAGAAAATATAGTTGGAATGTTCAAAAATGCAATTGTCTTATTCTGTATGACTGCTTTTTGTAAATTTTTCAGACATGTTTTAATACAGGAAAATGTTTTATTATCTAAATATTTTGCCTTTTCTGATTATTCACTGTTTGAGTAGACAAGCTAACAAGAAAACATACATTTCTTATTTTATGTCAATCACTATGTTAGACGAGTCCCCACACCCCACTACCCTAAACCATGACTCATCTAACTTGATATCCAAAATTATATTCTTTCCATACTAAAAATGTCCACACCAACATAATACAGACCAAGTAGGCAATTTACAGTAGTTGTTTTTTTAGTAGTAATATTATGCTAACTTACTCACTAATTTCAAAATTCCACATGAAATTCCTTCAATATGAATCATCAATAGAAATCTATACCTTGAAGGTCTGTCCAGAAAATCTGGGCTGTTTAGTAAAATGAGATCGTCACTTTCATCACTGTCGCTACTCAAAACAACATTCCCTCCACTGTCATCGTTAGGGGATGATCGCAATCTTCTGGATCGCCGTGATCTCTTTGGTGGTGTTACTGCAAAAAAAATATTACGTTGCTTGCTTGGTGACTTTTAATAATACCACATAATAAGAAGATGAAATGTTTAATAACTTATGAACACATCAGTAGTTTACACGGATATAGCATGACATCATTGTTCGAGGTGGAGAAAGACTTCAAGTCAAAGCCCATTCATAAACAATATAAAACAAAGAAATATTTATGTCATTGTTTTGTAGTATGATTCTGTTTGGAACTTTTGTGATAGCTTCTGATGACCAGAGGATAATACTGATGACCAGAGGATAATACTGATGACCAGAGGATAATACTGATGACCAGAGGATAATACTGATGACCAGAGGATAACCTCATGTATACTACAGAAGAAGACATTTCATCACATCTCATTAGAGAAACTAAGCAATCTAGAAAATTATCATTCAAGGGGGAAATAACAAATATCACTACACTACAGATTCTGTGCCCATACATCACCACACAATATCTTCCTGTCATGAAGATACTGAGGTTAATTTACCAGTCTCAACATAGATATTACAGTGGTGGTAATTGAGGTGTAAGGTGGTTTGTGTTAATGGATGCTACTGGATTAAAAGAGTCTGAAGAGGGGCATGGCATGACTGGACAGTGTAATTAGATGCTTTGACCTAAAATTGCCAGATTCTGCCAAGGAATACATTTACTAGATGTGTTCCAAATACACAAAAAAAATTCAGATTTTGCACCTTGTACATGCACCATTGCACACGAATTGGGGAACTATTTCAGCTCACAAAACAAACCAATGAAATATGAACTGATAGAGCGTATGCACCGATGTCATGCGATACAAAGTGTACGGTCAAGGAATAGCAACCAAACAATGAGTGCACACTCCAGGTTTTGTCTCCACCATGTTGGGTATCAAAAATGACATCATTCACTTTTCTTTATTTGCATTTTAAAACATATCATTGGTTTTGATTACTTTGGTCATCTGATTGCCTTTCACACACTGTCATTTCCTGCACTGTGGACTGAAGCTAGAAAAAGCTACACTTCCGGCAGTTATAACCAAGAAAAAATGGGAATTCATGGGAAGAAAAACCAAAACTGCTGCTTTTTTTTTTTCATGCTGATTGATTTTGTATTAACTGTTAGTGACCTTGCATACCATAAATATTTTATATGACATGAATCATTTCTTGAAATATCTGTTTACAAGCTTTTTTCAGCAAAACCATATAAAACCCCACCCACTATACATATTAATGATATTCAATGTTTGTTTTTTTTCATAAAATGAAAACATTCAATTAGCTCACATCAAAACTTGAGTAAATATAAAACAAAACAGACATGTGATTGGTAACTTATAAGCATTTAAAGATTTTTACATTAAGCCCTGCCTACTCATTAATATGCATGGCATCATCACCAAAAACAATAGGGCATATCTACAGAACATGGGCTATCTGTGTACCACACATAACACAAATCCAGTTAATTGTTCTTGAGATATTGTGTTTACAAGCTCTTTTCAACAAAATCATGTTAAGCCTCGCCCACTACGCATACTAATGAAATACAACATTTTTGTACCATTAAGATGTACACACGAGCTAACAACATAATTACACCAAATATAAAACAAGGCAAACATGTGGTTGTTAAAATATAAGCATTTCAAAACATTCACATTTACATTAAGTCTACCGACTTATTAATATGCATAATACCACCAAAAAGAATAGGCTTATATAGGGCACATATATGGACCATATCTTGTACCACATATGACATGAATTCAGTGTATTGTTCTTGAGATGTCGTTCTTCCGACTTGCTGTCACAGACACACATACATACACACACCAGCATGATTGTATAGGTAATAGGTTCCTTATGCTATTAGCATCGGAACCAACAAAATTAATATTGAAAAAAAAAAAAAAATTCTTCGGTAAACAACGGTATATGTGGTAAATTTGTGCTCTAAAAACTTCCCGCATGTAATTGTGTGATGAAAAGTACATTAATTGTGAAAGAGGGAGGTATATAAAGTTGTATTCACTACATTAAGATTATTTCTGTCGCAATTTTTCTTTGGTAGATTTTCAACCCTTTTTTTTAGAAGCGTGGGAAATTTTGTCACTAATTTTAACTCCACTGTGAACATGAATGAAAATCCAGCTTCCAGACCTTCTCTTGTGCATGTGATGTTGCATACACATGTTTATGTGATGTCACACATGAACCTGCTTTATAATCAATATACAGCTACAACACTATTTTGTAACCAAAGTATTTTGCAGCCTCTGTATCAACCTCTGGTTACATTGCAAAGCCAATACAAGGTTTGCAGGCTTGCTAATTATGCAAAAAAAGTAAAAAACTCTCTTATCTTAATGAATGCCTGGGGTTGGGCAGTGCTTTCAATTTTGGGTAAAATGTCTTTGATTATTGGGAAAAATGTCATTTTTAGGTTTTACAAAGAAGATACCAATGTCACCTAATCAAACATTACACATTCACATGAGAAAATACACATATTAATGCCTGAAAATACATATATTAATGCCTGAAAATACACATATTAATGCCTAAAAATACACATATTTAATGCCTGAAAATCCATGTATTAATGCCTGAAAATTAATCAATGTAAAATGGACAATTGTTTATTCCAGTTTGATCAAATTGTTTCTTTCATGGATTTTAAGAGACTTGCCTGTACATGTCTTTTGACCTTCAGAAGACACTGTAACTGTGATCAAGACAACATCTATATTTGATCAGCACATAACACATGCTTCACTGCTCCCCATGAAAAGAAGTAATAACTTTCAATGACAATTTTGTTACAGTTTTAGTATTTTTCTTCAGGCAGAAGTCACAAGAAGTTAGGACTGCATGTATATCTAAGCTTCAATTTAGGTCAAAATAAAATATATGCTATATACCGACCGACCATCAGTGCCACCCACAAACACTTTATTGCCATTTTCAAAAAGCATAAGAGTATTCTTTCCAGTTGATAAAGTGAAGAAAGCCATCAAAATGAAATAATGCCATAAAATTAGCATGCAAACCATTTTGTACTCATTTATCTGGCATTAAGTCTATCAGCAGGTACAGTAAGGTTTTTTTTTAATCAGAGACATGGAATAAAAACTAAAATCTGTATCTGATTCATAATAGCCTTATCTCTATCACAACAGATGCCCTGTGTGATTCATTATGATTTTATCTCTAGCACAACAGATGCCCTGTGTGATTCATTATAACCTTATCTCTAGCACGACAGATGCCCTGTGTGATTCATTATGATTTTATCTCTAGCACAACAGATGCCCTGTGTGATTCATTATAACCTTATCTCTAGCACGACAGATGCCCTGTGTGATTCATTATGATTTTATCTCTAGCACAACAGATGCCCTGTGTGATTCATTATAACCTTATCTCTAGCACGACAGATGCCCTGTGTGATTCATTATGATTTTATCTCTAGCACAACAGATGCCCTGTATGATTCATTATAACCTTATCTCTAGCACGACAGATGCCCTGTGTGATTCATTATGATTTTATCTCTAGCACAACAGATGTCCTGTGTGATTCATTATAACCTTATCTCTAGCACGACAGATGCCCTGTGTGATTCATTATGATTTTATCTCTAGCACAACAGATGCCCTGTGTGATTCATTATAACCTTATCTCTAGCACGACAGATGCCCTGTGTGATTCATTATGATTTTATCTCTAGCACAACAGATGCCCTGTGTGATTCATTATAACCTTATCTCTAGCACGACAGATGCCCTGTGTGATTCATTATGATCTTATCTCTAGCACGACAGATGCCCTGTGCGATTCATTATAACCCTATCTCTAGCACGACAAATGCTCTGTGTGATTCATTATGACTTTATCTCTAGCATGACAGATGCCCTGTGCGATTCATTATAACCCTATCTCTAGCACGACAGATGCTCTGTGTGATTCATTATGACTTTATCTCTAGCATGACAGATGCCCTATATGATTCATTTTAGTCTTATTATCTCTACCATGACAGATGCCCTGTGTGAATTCATTTCTTTTACATGGATTCCTTGAAACTGCATATGGCAGAGCTGGAAAAATTATACAGTTCCGGTGGATATAACCGCAAGAAAAATGGGAATTTCGCAAGAAGAATAAAAAAAAAAACTGTTGAGTAAGCAACAGCATAGCTGGTAAACATGTGCTCTAAAATCATCCCCCATGTAATTGTGCATTGAACAGTACATTAAATTGCAAAAGAGGGCAGCATATAAAGACGTACTTACTACATTAATATTATTTCTGTCACAATTTTTCGTGGGAAGATTTTGGACGTCTTTATTCAAAACCGTGGATTTTTTTAATAATTAATTCCAACTTTGGGAGTTGGTTACACAATCATCTACTTACAGTCAAGTTCTACAATGGCGTTATCTGTAAGATCGACTACATCTGGGATCATCACTGCATTATCCTTGGTCAAGTCAACTACAGTTGCTGATGTTGAAGCTTCTATGAAGGAAATAACCAAAACAAGTGTTTCAAACCTTTCCGCTTATCACTCACCACTCTTACTAGACCCAATAATGAGGTTTTACAAATCTGTATATCAAGACCTTTTTCTACCTTAGTGATGTCACTGTGAAAATATTTCCAAAGACCAATAACAATTGAAACTCATTTGTCCATAATTTGGAAAATATGATCATGATAACATTCGGTTTTCTCAAAAACCTTATTTTAATGCTTATATTCATAAGATAGGCAGTTGATATCTCCGGACAATATATAGTTCCAGATAGGTTCCAACTAAAATCTAACAAAACTCAGGAACCAAACAGTCAACCATGCTTAATATATACTGCACAGAAAATTCTTAGCAACCCACACCACCAAATGCTATATGCACAGGAAATTCTATGATCCCTGACTTTCAATACATGCTGTTATTCAGCACAAATGAGCCATTTATTTGCATGAAGGGTAACAGGGTTACATGGAGCTAGAAACATTTAGTAAATTTAAATGAAAAAGAATATTATGACACACCCAAACATCATCATCATTTGTACCGTTTTATCTGTAAGTTGCCTGATATACTGTAAACACTGTTTTTCGAATGAACAACATTTTTTTGATACACAAAAGTGCAATCTTGTGCCAAAATTTGGCATGCAGTATCATGGACAGGTTGCTATAATAAACCTACAAGATCAAATTGGTAAAAAGATGTTGAGATCTTATTCCTAAAAAGAGTTATTCAAATTTGAATTATTTAAGGCTGGCTTAGTGTGGCATCACACCATTACATTCCTCAGTCTGTTTGCACCGTAATCTGTAAATTATATGTTACGCTCCATTTCAATAATTAAAATATAAACTATTTTTAATCAATCTGTAAAAGACAATATATTTTCCAAATGATTCAATAACATAACATATTCAATTGGACTTCTCTTCATAGTTAGAGTATCAGTAGCCCAGTGGTTAGGGCGTCGATCTCGTACTCAAAAGGTACCAGGACTGAATCTCAACCAGGGCGCTGTGCTGTGTCCTTGATCAAAAAACTTTATCCTATTTGCTCCACTTCACACAGCTGTGAAAATGAGTACCAGTTTTGGCTGGGAAGTTAACCTGTGATGGACTGGTGTCCCATCCAGGGAGAGTCAAAGTACCGTCATCCGCAATGGAAACAGGGGTATAAGCACTGGCTTTAAAGTCTCTGAGGCTTGATGGGCTTTAATTAACTTCTCTTCATAAGGTATTGTTAGACAACTTATTTATTATATTTTGATTTATCTATCTGTTCTCGGAGCTGAAAAAAAATATACGGTTTCGGCAGTTTACAACCGCAGGAAAAATCAGGAATTCAAGGGAAGAAAAAAATGTAAATAAAAAATAAAATAAAAAAATGTTTTTTTTAAAAATGATTTCTTGAGTAAATAACAGTATATGAAATACATGCTGTAAAATCTTCCCCCATGTAATTGTTTGATAAAAAGAACATTACATTGCAAAAGAGGGCAGCATATAAAGGTGTATTTACTACAATGATATTATTTATGTCGCAATTTTTTGTGGAAAGATTTTCGACACCTTTATTCAAAACCGTGGGAAATTTTATAATTAATTCCAACTCCGTCTGCCCATCTGGTTGCAAGTCACAAAAATCGAAGACTAGAAAAATATATATATATATATATTCAAATAAGGAACTTAAAACTGTACACAAGGAATTATTAGGAATACAAAGCTGTGATGCCATTTGTAGTCTCATTTCATTCAAACTTTAAAAACTCTCTCCTTCAGAGGTTTGAATACTTTTCAAACCATATTGTTCCGTTTATTCCGCAATAATCATTCACGCTTCAATATTAATACAAGAAAGGCACCTTCTTTTAGAACGTAACTGTTTAGCCTGTACATGCTAAACGCCAGCAAATTCACTATTAAACATTTACTACCATAGGAATTACATTTAAGTACTTTTTGTAGCTCTTGAAAATCAATACCAAAAAAAAAAACGCACATGTGAGGCTGACAAAATTCCACTTACAGTGACTTTTACAAACTTTAAACATGATTATCACAATCCTTGTAAATGCTAGAAGCAGAAATTTCCATTAAACAATGAATGGGGATATTTTTAACTTTTGATTTTTGACCAAATCTGAGCTGCTTGTAATACATGTAAAATACATGGTCAAAACATTTAATTGTTGCGCTTACTACATATAAATATAAACAAGTTGAATAAACTGTACAAAAAAGACAAAAGAATGTAACAAAAAATAAGCAAGCAAAAAAGGTTTCAACAGAGCTGTGATTCAGCATACTTCCCAAATATTGTAACCATTTTCGCAGAGGACTGGAATGAACTGTATTTCTGGGTTGGTTGGTGCAGTTTAAAAAATGTGTATGGCGTATGCAGTAGCGATTACAGCTATGACAGTAAAAGGAACAGTTCTGTTATTTCTACAGCAAATTTCCATAAAAATGATGTTTCGTATTGCAGAAATAATCTTTTCATGATTTGGAAAGCAGAATTCCAGCACTTATTTGGAAATGGGAGTCAATCCTTTCCCCATACTAGTTGCACAGAATAATTTTACTTGGCATCACTTTGGGGCGACTTCGGTGTACTTCCGTTTAGAATGGTAGTAAGAGTAATCCTTAAATGATCAGTTTTTGGGTGTATATGTTTACTAAAATTAGTAAGAATTTAAAGCTCTACCTACCTGCTGTGACTATTTCTTCTATCTCGACTGAGCTTCTCATTTCTCTAGCTGTACTAGTTGACAATTGTCCCTCCTCTTGAATACCTCCTGGGTTGTGTCTACATTCTGTATTTGGACGACTCCCAAAGTTAGGTCTATTCAACCTCTTTCTTAGCATCTATGAAGAAGGAACAAAATTGATCACTACAAACTGGAATAATCAATTCACAGTTAGTACATGATAACAGTGAAATTAACCAGAGGTTAAGGAGGCTTAAAAGTTTGAGAAGCCATTTACAAAAGCATTACAATTTAAACCAAAAGCAAAAGGCTTGGTGGTTTCGATGCTTTTTATTTTCTTATAAGCTGATTAGCATAGCATAGCAAGGCTTAACATCCCAAAAGCATCCAGTGCTGGACATTATATCAAGACGGCCACAGCCTTTGATAACCAGTTGTGAACTCACTGGTTGTAGACCCACCGGGATATGAACCCGGGACGAGCGGGTGAGAGCACAAAGCACTACACCATGGAGGTCTACATTGAATTGATTGATTTGCAAAATTTGTATTAAGTGTCATGCCATTGTTTATAAGGAAATATTTGTTCCATGATATTTATTCGTAAGCCACACCCACCATACAGATCAATAAAAATGTTGACAACATTAGCATTTGCACAATAATCAACAACATTATCATAGCAAGTATGATGCAAAAAAAGTTTCTTATTTATCAAATTTCAAGCATTTGTCAATAAGCCCCACCTACTCATTAATATTCATGACATTATTCGCTACCACAACATTAGAAGATATGTACAGACCAATACCCATTTGTGGACAACATATATCACAGAACATTTGTACAGACCATGACCCATCTGTGTACAACTTATAGCATAAATCTGATAAACTGTTTATGAGATACAGTATGGTGTTTACATCATTTAGCATTTTCACATTAAGTCACGCCCACCATGCAAATTAATGACATCTCTTAATGGCATAAGCATGTACACAATAAGCAACAACATTATCATGCCCAACGGACATACAGTACAGTTGTTCAATTATCACTTTTGTTCACAAAATTTCACTTAACATTTTCACTTCATTTCATGAAATCACCAACAAAAACATTAGGGCACATATGCAGACCATGAGCAAGATGTATCTGTGTACCACACATGACATGAATCCAGTTCATAGTTTTTGAAATTTGAGATAATCGTGTTTACAAGCTTGTTTGTAAAATCATATTACGCCCTGCCCACTGCTCATATTAATGAAATCAACAATTTTTATACAATGAACACGTACACACTAGCTAACATCATTACTATAACAAATATGAAACAAAACAGACATGTGTTTGTCAAAATAAGAGCATTTCGAGATTTTATATTAAGCCCCACCTACTCATTTTTCTGCATAATATTAGCACCAAGAAAGAATAGGGCACATCTACAAGCCATGGGCTATCTGTGTACCAAATATGACATGAATCCAGTTTACTGTTCTTGAAATGGCGTGTTTACAAAATCTTTTCATATCAAAATCGTATTAGCCCCCATTCACTATGCCTATTAATGAAATTCAACGATTATACATCATGAACATGTACACACAAGCTAACATCATAACTATGCCAAATATGAAAAACATGACATGTGGTTGTTAAAATATGAACATTTCCAGATTTGTACATGAAGCCCCGCCTACTCATTAATATGCATGACATCACCATCAAAAACAATAAGGCACATATATGGACCATGGGCTATCTTTGTGCCACATACGACATGAATCCAGTGTATCGTTCTTGAGATATCGCGTTTATGAGCTGGCCATCACAAACATACATGTGCGTACATCAACACACCCAGATATACATACAGTATCTGTATGCCATATATGACCAGGGACTAACAAAAACATAGATGCTTGGGAGGACTTGACCTGACACTTATGCTACCACCATCACACAGTTTCATACATCATGTTGAACGAGGACCTTTTTCAAATTATATTGAACCTCCCCCTTCCCTCCCCCCTCTGATGTTTCTAATGCATTTGCATGCAAATTCCCACAAGGGCCTGTATGTGAGTCTTCGAATGGAAATTTAGTCCTTGGTTGTTCAAAGTAATTGAGTAGTTTAGGAATCAAAATGCATACTGTACATACATATATACAAACACACATGCCAGCATGACCGCATAGGTTCCTGATGCTATCGCATCGTAACCAAAAAAGTGTAGTGTTATTAAGGAATATTCCCATGAATTTTCATTTTCATGTATGATAGAGCACTATTGAAGAAATAAATTGGTGTAAAAATTAAGTTGGAATCTTATTCTGTATTGAAGTAATGACTCTTCAGTCCTACGTCACAACAGTTTGAAGCAGCCTAGCTGACTCATGGTCATACCCCACTCAACGAACACTTTGTTGAGAAAGATTATCTAAACATTGTCAGTGGCTCAGTTTGTAGACCAAAGTCCATAACATTACATAAAGCATGAACTTTCTAATTCATCAATTTCATTACAAAACTTTAATCAGCAAAAACAGAATAATGTAAGCTTTTTCAAAGACTGCTGTATCCAAAATGTATTGCTCTTTCTCACAGGCATAAACTTGCTAGGTGCCATGAGACAACACTTAAAGGAGACATAAAATCTGACATAATCTTTATTTCATATGATAGAATTGAAAATAACACATTTTTGACCAAGATCCATATCTCCCGAAGCAATCTAATACATTTTTTGTAATTATTAAAGCTTTAATGCTACTACTAAATAGTACTATAAGAGCTGCCATTTTATTTTAAACATGCAGATTATGTCATCAGCCCAGCAGAATGTTGGAATGCTTTGTATTTCTTTATAATCTACCTCAAGTTTTGTAGCTTATAAAAATTGTTTTCCTTTTGTAAGGGTCAAGGACATTTTTGTGTACACATGAAATTATCAAAACATGCCGTTAAAACTTTGTGTCATATCAGTTTTGAATACAAACTTAAATAACATTTATAAAGAAATACATTATAATCCTTGTCCCTATTGTGGAATTTATGTCATCATGCACAATTTTCAATACAGAATTGAACAAAATGGCAGCCTCCATGTGTCGATTTCAAATATGATTAACTTGAGAATAGCAATAAGATTTGGACTTGCTGTTTTGGTTTTAATCCTTTTATCATTTGAAACAAGGATTGTATCAGACTTTATGTCTTCATTAACTACTATAACAAAACATAGCAAATAAATTTTCTTTGATTTATCAGCATTTACTCCATCTTCTACTAATCATTCCATCTTCTGCTCAACAATCCTTCCATTATCTCCAATCCAAATCACCTTCCTTCAGCCAAATCCTCAACCAACCAGTAATAAACCCATCCCCCAGCCCATCCTCCCTATCTATCTTCCTCCATCAATCTACCCTAATCAATCAAGGTTAACAAGGCCTGGGTATGAAGGAACAAAAATGTAAATGCCTAATTCCTATTTCTTGTTAGTCTTACTCTGTATCTTTTCTATTCATTATAACAGTTTTCTCATTCTTTGAACACCAGTCACAATGTAGTCATGTGTAACTGGATGATGTACCTTGTAGAAGAAACCTATAACTCCATTACACCAACCATCCCCTATTATTCACAACACACCCACCATCCCCTTTTATTCACAACACACCCACCATCCCCTATCATTCACAACACACCCACCATCCACCATTCACAACACACCCACCATCCCCTATCATTCACAACACACCCGCCATCCCCTATCATTCACAACACACCCACCATTCACAACACACCCACCATCCCCTATCATTCACAACACACCTACCATCCCCTATCATTCACAACAAACCTACCATCCCCTATCATTCACAACACACCCACCATCTCCTATCATTCACAACATACCTATCACCCCCAGTACACAATCTTTAATACAGTAAGTTATCCTTGACTCATGCATCTACAGTATCATCCATCAACGTACCCTTGTGACTCTTAGCCTTTGTGCTGTACACCCACCTTCTACCCTGCACCCACCTTCACTTTAAAACAACAGGACAACCTTAAATACACAGTTCAATGCTAAATAGATAATTGCTATCTGACTGATTTGTCAAATCTTGAATGAGACGGATGTATTCTTTCTTTTGAATAATTTCCGGAACATTCAGTAAACTTACCCTATCCCTATCCATTGTCAGTCAGTTTAATTGCGTTGAATCAAGGAGTCTGCTTCGTGTTTTCAGAAGATCCAAAATTCAGACAGGCTATTATGTATTTACGATGAAAATGAAGCTGATATCAATCTGGAAAAAAAAAAATAGTTGCTGGTTGTTGAAAATGAAAATTAAACACGCTTTTAGACTGTTATAATTTGTCTCATGTGTCTTTATTATAGTGTTGTTAAAGAGGATGACACTACTACAAGGATGAAGAAAGTGTTGGGGGGGTAGTCAAAAATGTAAGGGGGCAGAAGTATGCTTCCCCCACTCCACTTTTCAGGAAAGAAAACCCCTATTGGGCATATTTGTACCCTCTGTCAAATATATAAACCTTTTCGGCGCTTGTTCTTTTGATTAATTTGATTATAATTTATAATACCTCGTCCCGATTCCAGGTCTGATTTTAGTTTCCCCAATTATAATCATTTGAATTGACCACTTGGGTTGTTAAATGTAGCATTACATCGTATACACTAACGTAGTAGCACCTACATATGAGTAACATACAACATGCAGTTAGTACGTGTACATGCAGGTGACAGGTCATTACACTGCTAGCATGTATGTACTGTCATGTCTAACTTATTTATCTATTCTTCTTTTTAAAAAAAAAAAAAATAAAACTTCCCACAATCATGAAAACAAATGGGACAAAAATTAGACTTTTAAATGAGGGGGTTTGAAGTTTCTGGTGAATAAACTTTCAGCCCCTTTCCCCCCTCTAAGAAAAAAAAAAATCTTATGCCGTTGCACTACCATTTTTAACATCCACAAGTCAAAATGGCTTTAATTTGATGTTCTTTACCAATTTTCGACAGGTTTTCATGCAACTCACATTTCCATGTCCTTGTGAGATTTAAGAAGAAATTTTAAAACAAGATAAATTTTAATGTCTGTTTGCATTTAATATTAATTTTGGTGCTCTTAACATTTTGGACAACAAATTTTAAATATGTGTTTGATCCAATTGACTTTAATGCCAACCAACTATTAGGCCTTGTTTGGCCACTTCTTCAAAGGCGGAGTTGGGGAGAAGATGTGATGCAGAATAGGCCACACTTGAAATGGTAACCACCATGCCGAAAAGTTTCTCTATACAGCTTTCCGTACCCAACACCGGACTTTTCATATAAAAAATCTGGTACAATACCGCAACCCGGCATCTGGTATCCCGTGCTTGTTTACACTCATAACAAAGAACCTCTACGCAGAGCTGTGGAAGGCGCCTTCGAGCTATTCAGTTATCATTGTACCATGCATTGCATGTAAACAGTTGTCATAGTATGCACACGTGGTCAACATTAATGTGAGTGAGGATGATGAGCAGGGGATTGGGTTCCATACTGGTCTGACAAGCTGGTGGCTTGTGCGGTGATATGTGAAATCGGCAGTCTGGATGCTTCAGGCAATTTTGACCAATAGCTCCAAATTTTGTCCCGAACGATATGGTTTGATAAGGTTAACAGCACCGTGACAGTCAAGAGTCAAAAGTGCCAAGGAGGGTGTTAAATAATTAGGTGCAAAAGATAGAAAAGAGATGATCAAAAGAGGAAAGGATCAAAATTCAACAAAATATTAGGTTTTTCCTATGAAGCCTAACACTTAACATTAATGAGTCTGACCTATATTTTCATGTTATTCAATAAGGCCGTGGCTATTCGCACAGATATATAAGCTTATTAACATGTGTACGGGTGAGTAAAAGTTGCTATTCACAAGGATACATGCAAGTAAGCAATGCTGTTTACACGGATATGGATTTAGTAAGTGGACAAGTTAGTTGCATGGATCTAGGAATTACTGTACTTATGAACTTTGCTATTTGCACATGCAAGTAAGCAATGCTGAAGTATGTTTGCATGCGCATGGATGTAACTTGTAAGGCATCGATCCATTGGTACATTTTCATTTGTTTCTTTGCAAGAATCCTTGAAAATGAATTTTTTTTTTTCATTTGAGGGAGGGAGGGGGAAGGTGGGAGGGGCAGGTGGGCGGTGGGAGAGGGCAGGTGGGAGGGGATGGGTAGGAGGGAGACACAATGTATATTTTTGGGAACTGGGGGGCAGGCAGGAGGAGGGAGACACAGTGTATATTTTTTTGGAACTGTGGCAAAAGGTTGTGTAACTTTTTTGGAGCGGGTTCCACCCCCAGAACCTCCTCTTGATCTGCCATGCCTCCTCCCCTCCCCCATGCATCACACAAATTCTGCACCCTGGGTGATTTCTGCCCATCACCATACAGGGGTAAGTGCCCGCCAATTACAAGGGGCAAAAGTGATATTCCTGAATATTTAAATTATGTCCTGTATCCAATATATTGTCCTTGAGTTACTGTGTTAACAACCTGTTTTTAGCATACCATATTTAGCCCCACCCACTATGTATATTAATGATATTCAACAATTTTATACCAATAATAATATGTATACACTAGCTAATAACATAAATATACCAAGTATAAATCAAAACAGACATGTAGATGTTAAAATATGAGCATTTGAATTATTTTACATTAAGCCCTGCCTACTAATTGATATGCATGACATCACCACCAAAACCAATAAGGCACGTCTACGGATTCATGGGTTATCTGCGTACCATTGATGTACTACCATGTACTTTTCAGGAAAATCATATTAAGCCACGTAGCGCCCACCCACTATGCATGTTAATGAAATTCAATGCTTTTATTCCATTAACATGTACACACCAGCTAACATCATAAATGAATCAAATATGAAAACAAAACAGGCATGTAATTGTTAAAATATGAGCATTTCAACATAACATCACCACCAAAACAATAGGGGCACATCTGTGTAACCAAATACGACATGAATGCAGTTTATCATTCTTGACTACCATGTTAACAAACTCTTTTCAGCAAAATCATATTAAGCCCCGCTTACTACGCATACTGATGATTTTCAACGTTTTTATACTATGAACACGTAGACTTTATCTAACATCATAAATATACCGAATATGAAACAAAAAGACATGTGATTGTTAAAATAAGAGTATTTCAAGATTTTAACATTAAGCCCCACCTACTCATTAATATGCATGCCATCACCACCAAAAACAATAGGGCACATCTACAGACCATGGGCTATTTGTGTACCAAATATGACATAAATGCAGTTTATCATTTTTTACATACCATGTTAATAAGCTCTTTTCAGCAAAACCATATTAAGCCCCGCCTACTACTCATGGGCTATCTGTGTACCATATATGATATGAATCCAATTATTGTTCTTCAGATATCAATGTTAACAAGCTTGCTATTACAGACACACAAATACATGAACACGCCAGCATGACTGCATAAAGTTCCTTAAGCTACAGTACAGCATACTCTCGTATACTACGTAAATATACTTAAGTCTACTTTTGTATACGTTTGTATGCTACAGTATGCGTTTGTGTACGATTTCGTATACGTTTTTAATCCGAGATTATATGTGAGATTATACGCAACAGTGTGAGCATGAATGGGGATTATATACGTATACAAACGTATAAGAAGTTCGTATGAATAGGGATTATACTCGTAGAGAAACGTTGATTTTTATATAAGCTTCTTAAGTTCTCCACACTTATTGTTTGTGAATTAACAGGAAATCTGTACACAATTTGTAGTGATGGTTTGGTATCACTAACAGGTAGGCTACAGTACCGTGTATGTACAATAACCGGCTAAATATGTTGACAAATACTTTCACTTCAACTTTGTTCACTCCTAAGTCAACATTAGCCAAATTTTCTACACTATTTCAGCCTATAAAACGTTCATAACAGCTTTAGAAAGTCGGGAGGATAAAACTGGCCTAATGTTATATAACATATACCGTTACACTAGGAGTGTTACTAGGCCTACTATTACTATCACACCTTTACTAACTACTCGCCTACATCGTTCCGATTTCTCGCATGGAACTATGTGACGGCTGCATGCATTTCTTTGAGAAAACATAGTTAATATTATAATAAATATTCTTCAAAAGGCCACTTATATGTAAGGACAATTCCTTCTAAAGCAACTAAGGAATATAAGCCATAATAATGACAATGTACTGATGCTCTGCCCGTATCGAAGCAGAAATATAAATGTTGGTTTATCTTGTATCCCACAGAAATCTAATATTTTTTTCTTTTTCTTTCTTTTATAGGAGATAAGTATACTTTATCTTCGTATTATGTTTTTGACTAAACTGTTTAGCATGCTTGTTTTTTGCCTTCAATTTTTCTGTAATGAGTTTCTTCACGATTTCTTGTTCATTTCCATTACATTTCATGCTGTCAAAAGAATCACAAATAAATATCCATGACAAATCTCATATTTTTTGTTTGCTTGTTACTTTGTGTTATATCATATATTTTAGACTGTTGTGTTAATTTATTTCCCTTGGGTGTTTAATTATTATTAATTTTTTTTTTTTAAAAAGTTGTATTTTTTTTTTTCTGCATGATTTCTTAATTTGTTTTGGTTAATTTCCTTTACATTTCATACTGCAGTAAGAAAAATAAGGGAGGAATTTTTTGGAAAGAAATGGCCAGTGATATAGTCCCGGGAAAATCCTCTGCCTTCCATATCTGCCCCACTATCAACAGGCCCAGAAGAAAACAAGTAGGCCTACTGTAGCGTCCAAAGATGTAAAAACATGAGGATGCTGATGCACATGTCATGGACTTAAAATTGTATCCTTGTATAGTGTCGGAGGTGGTGTATTCATGTTTGTGGATATTTCTTTTGTCTATATACAAAGAAAATTACAGTGCACCATTGATTTTGTTTTTTTAAAAACGGGAAGGCCATTCAATTTTTATCTTATTTTAGTAAGGAGTCTTTTAAGTAAGATATTCTGTACTTTTCTCCATTTTTGCTAAAAGAATGTCATGTTGGCCAGTGATATAGTCCCGGGAAAAACCTCTCTTCCATATGTGCCCCACTATCAACAGGCCCAGAAGAAAACAAGTAGGGCCACTGTATAAAAAGGGCAACAATCTCAGTATATCCATATGTTACTGTTCCCAACCGGACCATATAGAATAGCTTCCTGTTTACATTTCAGGCCTGCACACGAGAGGTGCCACTGATCTAATCTATAAACCCATGGTACTCATGCCGCATGGATAGGGTAAATATTGGCCAAGTTAAGCAAGGACCGGCCGTTTGTGGGTATGGGGAGAGTCAAAATTGATTGCTGAATCTTGACTGAAAATAATTGACTACACAGGCCACCAAAATACATAACTTCGGTAGAACTACAAATATTTACATGTCACAGAACCAAGCAAAAAAACAAGTCAAAGTTTTATCTAAAGCAATGTATTATCACAACAAAATGGAAGGCAAAAGTGACAAAGCAAGTAAATGCATTTACAGAAAATTAATTCATCTAAAGAAAACCATACATTAACAACGCAAAATACGTTAATGATAAAGGCGTATGTTATATAATTACTAAAGATTAATGTTGAGGCAGAGAGTTGATATACGCCGTTAATGAACTGGGCAACGGACTGGCTCGAGTAGAAAGACCCGATTTGAACAAGTACGTCCTTTGAATAGTGTAAGCAAATCAAATGCGTTGATAAACACGATGCCAACGACATTAATCTTTATTTTATTCAAATGTATGTTCGATTGTTAAATTGGAAGATAAATGTTTAGAAGAATAAAACCCGAAAGTTACATATATATTTTCCCTTTTTCAGAACATTATCCTGTTGTTGAAATGAAGTAAAACAAATTATCCAATATTGGGATTGAATGAATTGGTCATGACAATGCAAAAACACAATGAAATTTTATAACCACAAATCACCATGAAAATATAAACCATGAACAGGGCAAATGTTATACCAAAATCAACATATCAATTTGATTTAAATTGCAAAAAGTTTGAATTTTCGTTATAATCAGGCAATCAATATCTAGCATAAAGCTATATCTGGTGAATAGAAAAACTTACTTTTTACTAAGTTCTAAAGCAACAACGGCAAAACGAAAAAAAGGGAAGTATTTAGGAAATAGACAAAAAGGAAAAATAAAATGCACGTATGAATAAATAGATGCAGGATCTTTCGCTTTCTGTATTGCACTTTACACCTAGATTCAGTGTCCAGGGCGCTTGTTATCATTTTCTAAACAACACTTTGCTTTTGGACGGGGATTTGAAGAATAGTAAACAACTCCTTTTTCATAGCTGTCATTTTCCATGGCGATAGCTGCGTTTTTTTTATTCCGTCGCAATTTGCCGTGGTTCTCTCTTGGTCCGAGAAATAATATTTCGCTAGTCGTCGTCCAAGTTCTCTCGGTCATTTACATAGCTATATAGGGCGACACGAACGTTATTCATTAGAACTGGCACCATGGAGTTTACTTTCACTGGGTCAAGAGGTTGGCGGTCACGAATCAGGGCTTCATGGTTGTTGCCTTCTGCATGTAAGTCATTCGGTACTTGGGTAATTCATCTGCAGCGGGCTGAGGGGCAACTGTAGTTCAGGGAGGTCTTCGTCCAGGCACATACCCGCATATATTGGTGGTGGCAGAGTCTGAATTTTCGACAGCTTTTGCAACTACAACAAACTCCCTCTTAGCTCCTGGTTCTCCCTTCTGAGATCATCGTACTGGTCCTGGAGCACTTTATAATTCCGCTCCAGTCCAGTACAACAGTATCCTTAAGTTCTGCTAGAACTTGCTTGATGTCTACTTCAGTCCCGGCGTCGGTTTTTTTTTTTTGAAGCAAGGCGGCCTTTGCTGTTGCTATGGTATCTGCAGATACAGTGGCTGGTGCTGTGAGTATGACACTGGCTGGCTTATTTCGAGAATTTGTGGGAGAGGGGCCTTGACAAAGAAGTTTTGCATTCTGTGAAGAAATAAAATAAATAAAAACTGGCTTTCAGTGACTTGATATAATAACTCTCATTGGCCGATAGCATGGGGAGGGAGGATGGGCAGTGGCAGGTAAGTACCAAAACAATCCAAAATACTGAATTTCTATTGTGCAAATTTCCGACTTTTTGAAAATTACGATTGGAGCAGATCGCTCTGCCCCCGATCCCTGTAGCTATGCCACTGTGAGTGGTGGGTAATCAAAATGAGAGTGAAGACTTCAAGGGGGAGGTGGAGAAGGGCTAAAAATATTTTATGAATTCAGACTAAATCCCTATTTTGCATACAGCAATAATTTTTTTTCTTCTTCAATTTTCTGTAACTTGGGAAATGTTCCTAAATTTTCTGATACCATTTTTTTCAATTTGATTTTAAATTGAAATTCCCAATTTTGCATCCAATCGTGCTCCTGGAAAAAACAATCCACATACGACTCAAAGGATATTAAATTTGTTCTTTGATTTAGCTAACCTTTTTAGAAACTTGAACTGTCTGCTTCTTCCGGGAACTGCTTTTTGGCGTAACTAGTGATGACTTGGCACCCCCTGCAGACGATGTAGCAACCTGGAGAGCAGGAATATAATATAGAACATTTTAAACATTATTTCTTTGAAAACAGTAATTGCTGCAATAATCAATGCATGTTCTTTTACATTCTTAACAATTGTTAATGTATTTATTTATTATTATTATTATTTTGTTTTAAAAACAAAGATTGTAATTTTGTAGCGCTGGTCCATTTTTACAATAGTTTTGTTTGTTTGATGGCAATAGAAACACGAACTTAAAGCCAGAAAGCTGTTTTGTTTAATACTCATACTGCAACAACCTTATTGTCCAGAATATCGAAAGCACAACTTAAAATCAAAATACCTTTTTCTTTGAGGGTTGGGTTATCGATGGTAGTTGTTTCAACAGTGGGCTGCAGTTGTGATGACGCAGATGGTTCGAAAATTGATACAAGCCTACGTCTCTTCCGTAAGTCCGGCAAGGGTGGAGATGAAGAGGAGCTAAGTTGGAAAGGTGGTGGTGGAGATGGTGATCTTGGCGATTGGTGTAGAGGTGACGATGGGGAAAGTGTCATGTCTGATGGTATTGATGGAGGCTGGTGCGGCGGAGATTGCAGAACAGGGCAGTCATCGGTTGAAGATGCCTCGACCAGAATTTCGTATCGCAGAGTTTGGCAGCATGTGGTAGTAACCTGCATGAATAATAAACAAATTTTCTTCATTTTCGGACAATTTTCGGAAAAGTTTCCTTTAAGTTCAATTTCGTTTTTTTTTTTGTGTGTCAATTTTCAAAAATGTCCTTATTTTTAGGATTTTTTTGTCAATTGCCGGGAATGTGTCTTCAATTCTTTTCAAAAAAAAATTCCAATGACTTTAACAAATTTCCTTCTGTTTTACCTGTTCTTTTCAGTTTATTATCGTTTGAAAAGTGACTGAAAACTTATTTGACAAATATTTCCTTTAGATGAAATTACTTTCTTTTGAGTAATTGGAATTTCTTCCTTGAATTTTGATTTATTTAAAAATAAAAGATAAACTAGCCTACCTTTCCCTCGTAAGGATCATTGATGAATACGACCATACTCGGCCCTGTTGTTCCATCATTGCGGAGCGTCGCCACACCATCACCTCGTTGTAGATGAGAAGGATGCTTCAAAGTCTGCCAATGTTCCCTCTTGGGCTGCGTCTTTAAAGGTCTCTTTAAAACAGGTTCTCTGAGCTCCACACTGGATAACCAACTTGTTGTGTTATAGCCAGACCACCTGAAATATATAAGATTTCATTTTGTTAATAGGCAGATGGGTGGATATCAATTGAATAAAAAATGTTTTATAATTAGGCAAAATTGGCATGTGTTAAAAAATTGATCAGTGAAATCATCATTTGAAAAATGTTAATTGAAACATAAAAATTTTCCCACATAATTTGTTTATTTTTTTATTTTTAGAAAGTGTACGTATGGATCCATGCCCACCGAGAACCTGGATAATTATACAATTACCCATCTTAATCATTATGATACTTGTATTTTTTTTCAGAAGTGTACACATGAAAACGTGCCCACCGAGAACCTCGGGAGAATTGTACAATGAACTCTTTAAAATCAAACTTGTATTGAACTGCAAAAATTAGAGAAATGAACAGATGAAGCTTATTGTTTTCCACAACTTATTAACATCTTGCTTTGGAAATAACATATGATGATAATGAACTCCTTAAAGTAAAACTTGTATTGAACCGCAAAAATGCAGAGAAATAAAGTTTAATACCAATGATGCCATTCCACCAGTTGCAATAAACGTACACTACCTCAGTGGTACCTACCTACAAAAACGTTTTACCCCTCAAGAAGAAGAAAAAAAAAAATTCTGTGATTCATAATTTTAAAAGATTAGTTCAGGGGTCAAGAAAATCTATTTTATATGGAAAAGGACTTCAAAAGAAACAAAATGGTGAAGAAAGCATTAAAAAATCTTGTTCCGTTAAAGGAGATATCCAAGTTTGATATTCATTTGTGTGGAAACAAATCAGACTAGTTGTGATGTCATTGCCTTAGATTTGATCATATTTTTTCCTGATTTTGTTGCTTAAAAACCATGAGATATGTTAAAAAAGTAGTAAAACTGGATCTAGTAAGGGGTTCTATAATGTACCACCTAAAGAAAGTTCGAGGAAAAATAAGTGAATAGTGCAAAAATTGAATGAACTTTCTTAAAATACACTAACAATTGTTATTAATGTGAGGATGCAGACGTCAACTTTCCATAGTAGACTTACTACACCAGTCGTTTGTACACAGATAAGACAAGAGCTTTAAACCTAATTCAACGGAATAAGATTTCCTTCACCATTTTGTTTCTTTTGAAGTTTTTTTTTTATACAAGATGGATATGCTTGACCACTGAACTAATCCTTTAAGCTTTTTTGATTGACACATCTGGATTTGAAATTTTGGTTCATAGATGTTAGGCCTACCTTCAATTCTAATCCTTGTATTTTGTTAGGCGTAAAAAAAAAATCAACGCAATTTTGTATTTCTGATGGGGGGTGTTTCTTGTATAAATCTTATGGGAAATTAAATATCTTAATAAACGAACGGCGATGTAAATCAGTTGTTTTTAAACCTCTGCTATTTCTCGTTGAAAAAAGGGAAGATAATTGTAATGAAGATGATTTTGTTTTTACCACAACCAGACAACCCCCAACCAACCTCACGATGGAAAAGGAATTTTGCCATAAGCTACTGTACTTCAAGGACAATATAAATGATATGAAGGGGTGATACTTAACTTCTACACGTCTGTTTTTACTTAATATGCGTCTGTTTTTACTTAATAATGATATCCAGTGCAGCTTTCAATAAATATAAATAAAGAATACATTTTTACTTACTTCACCAACGTCTTTCCATCGCTTTCTTCTAGTTTATTGCAGAACAGCCAGATCCCACAAGAAATATCTAAACCTTACAGCTTCATGATTCACAGATTGAACGTAAAAAATGTACGATTCTGAAATGTACTTCGAACTAGTAAAAATAAATGCGTTTAAAATAATGTTTTAACAGTTCAATGGCTTTCAGTGAATAGAAGTTGAGTTGTTCTACATGCATCTATAGTCAGATAGTAATACGGATGAATGAAAAAGTCAGGATAACATTCAGAACTCTTATATGGATGGATTTGAATAGACCCAAATGGTGCCCAATAGATTTGCTTAATTTGGTGATTAACTTAATCCTGTCGGTCTTCTTTGATAAAAAGAACATACATTAAGGAAGCTGATCTGTGTAATGGATAAGATTGTGGTTATGCATATTCAGCAGGTGTGACTTGGTTAGCATAGCAACCACATGCTGACATGTGTCTTAACCAGTTGTAGGAGTGATATACTTTTGTCATCAGTGATGATTATTTCTAGATTGTATTATTTGAATGGCAAGCGCTACTTTTACTCTGACATTTTCTTAACCTTTTGCTCAATAATGTCCGCCTTTTTTTAAAATTTGGGAAGTATTTGCTCAGACATGTTAAAACTTTGCTCAAAACATCCGATCTTTCCCTCAAAAATTCGGTAATGGGGTGAAAAAATCTAGCCACACCTTTAATTTTGATCAGTGATAGAAAATGCAAAATTCCAGAGGAATTGTAAAATGGGGACTCGTCTTGTACTCCCCCCCCCTCCTCCACATGGCGCCACTATATTGGGGAGGGGAAATAACGTTCCAACACCAATGGGGAACGGGCAGGATTTGTCCACCCAAAGTGGGGGACAAAGTCACAACTCACAAAATGAAAGTTGCCTGATGAAAATGGGGAAGGCATTGACGGTGGGAGACACCACAAACTGGATGGGGGAGGACATAGGGACCTACAGGGTACCTATCAACATTTTTCGGATTTGGACAAATTGTCAAATGGGGGACTCGTCTAGTCACCCTCCATCCTGGGCCTAGTATTCATACTCTAAACACATAAAAAGCATATGGGACTACAACTTTTAACGATTAATCACAATTTATTGAATGATGTAAAAATGAGCTAAACGAATTCAATTATATACAAGTTATGGCAAAAAATGGAGTTTGTTTAAAATAAATATTGGAACAAAAAATAATCGAAGGTTGTACTTTTCCTAATACAGTATACACATGGGTGTTGATTTTTTTTCAACTAACATATTATACAGTATCTCATTTGATAAAATAACGGTCAATGGACATAATTAGTTGTAATGTGTTATAAGAAATCATTAAACCAAAACAAGAATGGTTCTGCTTATCCAAATATAGCACAAAGTGAAATATAAAGAAATTACATTTGAAACAAAAATTCAATATAGCAAAATCAAGATTTAAAAAACCCATTAAAAGTAAAAAATAAAATCAGCATTAGCATTGGAACCAAAATGGTACCTAGGCCCATGTATATCAGCATTAAAAGGTCGTTTCTGATTGGTTGAACCAAGTCCGTGCCACTACATGTAAGTATGGTTGTTCGCATGGGTCCGGGTGACTAAGCTGGGTTATTGACACAGATATATCCGTGCGAGTGTGAGTCCCTAGACAAGTTTATTATCACGCGCTACATCCGAAAATAGTGTATAATTGACAATCAGTTGTTTGTTAATACCGATTTATCATTTCTAAACAGTTTTTGTAGCAATCGACAGTTAAAATAATCGTTCAAATGATTTTGCGTACACTCAAACAACAGTTTTTTTTTAAAGTCATACACCATTTGCAAAGCGATCGTTAATGACAACAGAGGTGAAAAAGTGCTCCAAAAACTTAAAAATAACGACATTCAGGAGGTAAATAGTGATTTTTTTTTATATCAAAAATCGGATGTGGAAGAAATTTATCTCATGATTTTCAGCACCTATAAAGTATGGGTAGGCCCTGATATTTTTGCAGAAATGGAAACCCTTTGGAAATGGCGTTATCTCCTATGTATCCAAAAGTTAATAACCCCTATGCTTGCAATTTCGAGTGTGGCCTATAGCTAGAACGTTTAAATAATTTCATCAATTATGAGCCTAATCAAGGAAACGAGAGTTTGTAGGCGTACCTTAATCTGGGACTCAATCAGTTTTAGTTTGCCTACAGGAATGGTAAACAGTCTGTCTAACGTTAATAATATAATTAACATTAACAATTAAATAGGCCTAGGGCCTAACTGTAAACACTGTAGGCCTACAGTCAGACTGTAAGCAAAGCCTTAGTAGACATGATCATGAATACATAACCTCTCCTACAGTACAGAGCACGAAAATTAACACCGACGGCCTTAACTTTTGCCTAATGTAATGTAATCACGCAAGTATAAAGCTGAACAACTTATTTCAATTTACGTTTGAGTAAACTTCCCAAATTCTCTGTAAAAAAGGGTAAAAATAGTCAATTGGAAGAAATTGAGTGTCTTGTGCACAGGATAAAAGCATTGCAACTCATGTTGCAAACGCACGCGTACAACTTGAAAAAGGGAGGGGCCAAAATGGGCGCAGATACAACAAAATTTCAAACTGCGCAATTGTTTCAAAATATGACAATTGCGTTGGTGCTAGAGCTGTGACCGTTTAGCGTGTACACGCTACACGCTCGCAAATCTTGTAAACGTTTACTAAATACTTCATTGCGAGTAATCGTTTTTCATATACATCCTAATGTCTTGCCGTTGAAAATCAATATTCATGATTCAAATCACACACACATTCGGCTGACAAAATTCCAATCAATGATGACTTTTTACAAACTGTAAACCCGATTAGCATAATCTTTTTTAAATGTGCGAATCACAAATGCGCAGTAATCACCAATGAATGGGAATATTTTGCACTTTGATTTCGCCGAAATCTGAGTAATCTAACTTGTTTAAATGCACCGCGAATGTGCAGCAGTAAAAAATGAAATTAACAATAGGCCTAACGTTAGGCCATGAGGCTTTAAATTCCACGCAATCAAGGCCCGTTTTATCGACCAAAAAACACTTGAATCGTGACAACCAGTACATTTACATGTAAATATTACCTGATAAGTCAAATAAATTTTGCAAGAAAGAAAAAATATTGCATAATAAATAAACATAAAAAGGTTTTAAGAGAGCTGAAATTCTGCATGCTTCGCAAAGATGGCGGCCATTTTTTTCGAAAGGACTGATATTTCAGAACTTCCTGGTGGTGGTGGCGGCATAGTTTTGAAATGTTTTACGGCGAGGTATATCATAGGCCTCGGTATGCAAGATTTTTACAGAACTTTAAAAGCCGTAGCAAATAGGACAAAAAAGTTACGCTATGTTGAGTTTAAATGACATTGAAAGGAAGTTATCTGTTCTTTCTTAACTGAATTTCCATGCATATTTTCCACAAAAATAATAATTTATACTGTAGAAGTAAGCTTTTTACGATTTGGAAAGCAAAACTCAGCGTCTATTTAAGCAATGCAGTCAGTACTTCTGCCATACTGGTTGTGTAATTTTTTTACTTCGCATTGTAGTTTTGGAGCACTTTTGGTGTATTTCCGAAAATTACGGTACTAAACTCGTGTACACGATACACGCTCGCTTTTTGTGGCGTGTACACGTTTACTAAAATCCCTAAACATTCACAGCTTTAGTTGGTGCGCACTATTATAATTCTTTCAAATTTGACATACCTTCACGCACTTGTTCTTTGTTAATATTAATACATACAAATTGTACGCGTTGTACATAATTGCACAAATCAAGCGTTCATATGTTCAAGGCTGTACAGAGGATGCAGATACTCACTCAAGTCTCAAAATATGTCAATAATATCCTTACGCAAGCATCTTATCTTCTTATTGGTTGGAAAAAATGCTTACGTGCATGCTATATTTTTGTCAAGGGTTTGGATAAGCATCATGATTGCAAGAATTGCACAATCAGTTCTCACAATCACGCACAAAATTAAGCAATGCGGGATGGTCGCGCACAGCTACCAGGAGCTGCTGGCTTGAAATCTGCACTAAGCATTCAGTGATAACATTACGCCTCGAATTAACAATATGAATTTTAGCGATTAGACATAAAATTTCTTTGTACCAATGAAACCTAAAATAAACGTAAGCTGGCATGCATATCGCACGACATTCCTCGCCAATTGCATTGTCATTTTCGTAACAAATAATCTCAAAACTTCGACCGCATTGGATCAAGTTTTTAAGCAGTCAAACAATTTCTGGGTTTAGCCTCATCTGGGAACTTTATTTCAAATTCAATTCTGGGATATTCTGAGCAATATATGAGGGGCTATCACAAAACTATTTACAGTCAGTTTGTTCAACATGGTAGCTGCTAGTAATAAGAACTGCAGCCATGTACAAAATCGCCGTGTGCATTTAAAGGTATGGGAATTTGCGTAGATTGCTGGGGAGGGGAAGGGGTGTTTATGGGGTAAATAAATAAGTATTAGGTATTGTGGCATATTACAAAAAAAATTATGCAAAGATGTTTTTTATTTATTGCACTAAAAAGCTTGGTTATGATAGCACAGCATGTTGCTAGGTGTCAAGGGGCTTATTTTGTATTTCAACATTTTCACTATTTTTAACAAAGGTCACGTTAAAACAAACACAAATTTGGCTGTTTTAAACGTTTAGGTTGCTAAACCTAAATGCACAGCCCTAATATTTATGCAATTTACCAAAATAAATAGAATCTAAAAAGAGTTTTACCTTTAAGTATACAAAAAAAGTAAAAGGGTAGGCCTATTTTTATCAGTAAAATATTTTTTTAACTTGTGGAAACTCCCTACCAAAATTCTAAAATTCACTACCAAAAATTTTTGAGAGGGAATTTCCCTCCCAAAAATCCAAAAGCTAACAGGGTAAGAAAAACTACTTGCCATAGGCGAGCAAAAAATAATTGTTGCGAGTAGAAATATTATAATATACAGCGGTAATTAAGCCTTGCCAAGTTTGGTGAGTGACCTTTTTTTTGTATTTTTCCAACCGTGGAAGCTAACGTTAGTGCAAACCTTGCATGACGCTCACAGAAAATGTGTTGAAATTTTATTGTTGAACAAAAAAATGTGTATTATTTTACTAAGAGGTTGCCACTGGAAAAAAATGAAGTTTTTGGTATAAATCTAAAAGTTACTTGGTTGGAAAGAGCTCTTCAAAAGAAACTCAAAACAACAACAAAATAAGGAAATTGGTTGAAGGAATCCAAAGTTATGGTCCTTTGAATTTTAATGATATGCACAATTGTTGCCATGACAAAATAAAATGCATTTTTCAAAAGGCCTGTATTTTCATTCAGAATACGGGCAAACTTGCCTATCTAGCAGTGAGCAACATTCTCCCACAAAAATCAAATTTTACCAACATGAATTATACATTTAATATTTTACACTAGTTCAAATATTGGAAAAATACACATTAATTTAATGCATGTCTTTGATAAATGATTTGTAAATTTGCTGATGACACTAAGCTGCACAGTATTGTTGATGATGCTAGGGATTCTCCACTGTAGCAACCTGATCTAGATAAGTTATTTTTTTGGTCCCAAACATGGCAGATGTCATTCAATGTTGATAAATGCAAAGTTATTCATTTTGGTCAGAGCAACCTAGCTTTCGATTACTGCATGAATGGATCAAATCTTGGTTGTGTTGATCAAGAAAGGGATCTAGGTGTTGTCATTACTAGTAATCTAAAACCTTCTTAGCAGCTGCAAGGGCAAATAGGATGTTTGGTTTGATTGGAAGAATTTTTTTTTTTTTTTGGTAGAGAGGTTGTCCTTAATTTGTATAAGTAGTTAGTCAGGCCTCACTTTGAGTATGCTATTCAGGCTTGGAGTCCCTTTTATGAGAAGGATAAGTTCACTTTAGAAGAGGTTCAGCAAAGAGCCACTAAACTTATTCTAAAAGTAAGAAATCTCTCTTATAAATCTAGGTTGTGAATTCTTGGTTTGACCATTCTTGAGTTGAGAAGTGTGCGTGGCGATATGATTCAGGTTTTTAAATTCCTATCTGGTAGTGATGCTTTCACTTCCTGTAATTTCTTGCATGTTTCAGCTAATCCTCATGTGACACGCGGTAACAGTTTAAAGTTGACCAGCGTTTTAGCTTTTCGCAAAGTGTTTAATGAGTGGAATAGTTAGCCTGAGTGGGTAGTTAGCTCCAATTATGTTCACAAGTTCAAAATCAACATCGATAAGTTCTTTACTAACTCTGGGTGTCTTTTTTTTTTTTTTTTTTCTCTCGAAATTTATGATAAGAATTTTGTTGTGGTGGTGGTGGTGGTGTTCTTAGCTCGTCATCTTGTTATGTTATGTCACATTTTGACCTAATTAAGTGGAAACCTGCATTTTCAATCATTTAAAGCTTCATAATTTAATACCCCATCAGCTTGAAATTTTAAGAGGTTGAAAACTGTACCCCATTTTAAGCAAAAATGAAAATTCAACAAAAAAATAATGATTTATTGAAAAATTATGAGCGAATGAAATTAGCTATTTCTCTAACAAACAAGATATCCATCCAAAGTCAAGAATGGCAACTGTGGTATATGTCCCAAAAAAATGATCATTTTAAAGATCATAACAGGTGTACATGATACATCATTATGTCCACTTCATATACTATTAGAATGTAGAACAAAGGTAATTTTGGTCACTTTTAAGTAAGTTGTGAATATCATCATAATTCCAATAACTATCGTAAGATTAAGGTTGCTATCATCTCCGTTGTTCAAAAGGTAAGAAAAGGTGTGTGTTTTCACTTCCGTGCTTTTACGGAAGATTACTACGAACAAATGTCCAATAAATTTTTCAAAAAAAATATAATTTTCGCCCTAAAATACCATATAAAATATATCTTTCCCTAAAATAAATACTCACCTTTACAGGACATCCATATCAAAAACTTCATTTTTTTCCAGTGGCACCCTTAACCTAACCTGCCTTGAAGTCGCCACTTCCGTGATAGATTCTGCAAAAATATTGCCCTGAAATAACTCCACTTACAAATTTTTGTTAAAGAATAAACAAAACACTCTTCACACAGGTAAAAATGCAGTCAACAGCTATATTTATTGGAAACTTAAAAGGTAAGATGCATTTAAACTTCGGAAAATCTACCTGGTGACTTTAAGGTCACCATGCTTTAAAGTCCTCACTACATGTTATTCCAATGTAAGCAGGGGGTAAGTGATGAAATGTGCATGGGTAAATGGGAAGGCCTTCAATGTTCCTTAAAAATAAAAACAAAGTTATTGACAGCCATTGTCAATTCAAAAGTCAAAACAAATTATTAAAAAAATACTCAATTAATAATGTTAATTCATTTTCGAAATAATGACACTACCCCTTTAACCTATGAAACAGTACCCCCTTAACCTATAACATGCCACCCATTTAACCTATGAATACCTACTGTTTTGGCCTATGAAACCTACCCTTTTACCCTATGTCACCCCCTTAACCACTTTCCCCTACTCTTTAAACTTGTGAAGATATCTATTTCCTTTAATTCATGACCTCCTGTCTATTTAACATTTCCCCAGCGCTTAAACTCATAACACCTATCCCTTAACATGTGGTAGAATGCATTGCATCATACTGCCTTTAGGTCACCACTTTGTGGGAGGTCATTTGCCCTAACTTCGCCAACACCATTACAGACTCCACAAAAGGTATTTAGCACTATTTGGAATCATAGCAATGTTCTTTGGATAAAAAACTTACCAAAAAAGACAATTGTGGAAGGGCGCCCTCTAATTTATAACGTACACCATACAAACAAACAATACATGAGTCTTACAGTGAGTTGGCGGAATCAAATTTTGTGGTCTGTAAAATACGTGATAGAATTTGAATCATGTCATCTTCTCGCACGTATAAAGACACCTGATGATAGATTACATGTCACGTGATCCAATTTTGCTTCCAATTACGATAATCATTACCAGAGTAGGGGAATATGCGAGGAAACAGATCGATCAAAGTAGATGGGTGGCGACTTAAAGGCAGATTACATTAGTACGGACAAAAATGAATGACAAAATAGGGTTAGGTTAGTACTCCCCGTAGTACCGTCGGACTTATGCCAGCTGTGTTAGCATGGCTGCAGTTAGCGATGGCTGGCCGTCTGAGGGTACTACAAAATCCTATAACCTCCTGTACTGTTTTAAGTGAGGTGTTAAAAGTATAGGAAAATCTCAGTTTTAAGATCTTTATGAAAACGAAACCATTTAACCTTTTTTTTTTCCGCCCACAATGACTAAAATCGATGTTTGAAGCCCATCCATGTCTTCAGAAACTGTTTTTAAGGAGATTTTAGTTACTTTTATCGGAGTATTTTGGACTGCTTTTCTTTCCGTATAAATCATCTGACAAACTCTCCAGAGTACGGTCAAAATTCAAAACACTGCCATCGGGCTATAACATTTTAGCGGGGGTAATGTTTGATATTATTTGAAGGAAAAATTTAAGATAATAAGCCTACTTAGGCTATCAAGTACAATTATATAATCTAAACATTTTGTGCTGTTTTATTTATTTGTTTTCGCACACAAGTTTTTTTTACCCAAACTATATAATAGAATTATATAAACAAAAAAATATGTCACGAAAAATCCACCTGCAGTTTAGTGGAACATCCGAAAACTTATTTGCGGACGTTAAATAATTAATTACAAACATGCAGTGACAAAGTAAGAAAATGGCGACCAATATATGAATCTCGGAGAACTTTATCCCGTTGTTGCGCTAAATAGCTTAAGAATAAGGAAAAGTTTTTGGGAATGTATTATTTTGACTAGCCTACTTCTTGATATAAGGATATCCAAAAAGAAAGTTATTTTTCAATCATCAATTTTCCAAGTGTCATTCAGTTAAGTAAGCTACATTTAAAAAAATAAATATAGAAAACGTAGGCCTATTGTCATTCGCTCTGTACAAAGTAGGCCTAGGTTAAGTTTTCATTCGATAGTAGGCTACCCTAACCACAAGTGTTCCTAGCGTTATGGCATATATGCTTACTAATATATACAAACAAAGAAAGGTAGGACTTTTTCTAACGCGACTTTCGGAACGTATATGAAAACTCCTTTTTTTGACCACTCGCGAATCTTAATTACACTTTTTACTCCACTCACATTTGCTCGAGACTCCCTACTTCTTGTATAAGCCACAATATTTGTTAGCTTTTTTTCCGATTAGATGTACAAACGATGAATTTTTCTACCAAATTACCGTCAAGACAGTCTATCCGTAGAGCTGTGACCGTTTAGCGTACACACTACACGCTCGCAAGTCTTGTAAACGTTTACTAAATACTTTATTGCGAGTAATCGTTTTTCATACATCATAGTGTCTTGCCATTGAAAATCAATATTCATGATTTAAATCACACACATTCGGCTGACAAAATTCTAATCAATGACTTTTACAAACTCTTAACCCGATTAGCATAATCCTTTTTAAATGTGCGAATCACAAATGCGCGGTAATCACCAATGAATGGGGATATCATACGTTTTGATTTCGCCCAAATCTGAGTAATCTAACTTGTAAAATGCACTGCGAATGTTCAGCAGTTAACAGTAAACTAACAATAGGCCTAATGTTAGGCCATAAGGCTTTAAATCTACGCAATCAAGGCCCGTTTTACAAGCTCTTAAATCGACCAAAAAACACTTGAAAAATACTTGAATCGTGACAATCAGTACATTAACATGTAAATATTACCAGAGTCAAATAAATTTTGCAAGAAAGAAAAAGTATTGCATAATAAACAAACAGAAAAAGGTTTTAACGGAGCTGAAATTCTGCAACTAATATTTCAGAACTTCCTGGTGGTGGTGGCGTAGTTTTAAAAGGTTTTACAGCGAGGTATATCATAGGCCTAGTATGCAATGTTTTCACAGAAGAGCTTTAAAAGCCGTGCAAATAGGACAAAAAAGTTGCGCAATGTTGAATTTAAATGACATTGAAAGAAAATTATCTGTTCTTTTTAAACTGAATTTCCATGCATATTTTCCATAAAAATGATTTTACTGTAGAAGTAAACTTTTTACGGTTTGGAAAGCAAAACTCAGCGCATATTTGAGCAATGGAGTCAGTACTTTTGCCATACTGGTAGCGCGTTTTTTTTTTAACTTCGCTACGTGGTTTTGGAGCAAAAATTACGGTACTAATACACGCTCGCTTTTTTTGGCGTGTACACGTTTACTATAATCCCTTAACGTTCACAGCTCTACTATTCGCCCAACAATTTGCAGCAAACTAAAGAAACGTTGTGATGAAGTCATTGAAGTGCTGCTTCTTCATGACGTCATCGCAACGTTTCTTTAGTTTGCAGCAAATTGTTGGGCGGATAGACTGTCTTGACAGTAATTTGGTAGAAAATTCATCGTTTGTACATCTAATTGAAAAAAACTAGCAAATACCGTGGATTATACACGTACAAGGGAGTCTCCAGCAAATGTGAGTAGAGTAAAAAAGTGTAGGGGCCTAAATAAGATTCGAGAGGGGTTAAAAAAAGGAATTTTCATATACGGTTCGAAAGTCGCGTTACAAAGAGTCCTACCTTTCTTTATATATATATTCTAGTAAGCATATAGGTTGCCATAACGCTAGAAATTAGGAACACTCGTGACCCTAACTGTTGAGTACTATACTAAAGTAACGAGTAACATTGTCGTTAACACCCAAATTTTGTTGAAAACACACGTTGAAGCCCATTGACTTTGCATAAGTGTGTAGCCTAAATCTGATATGGACTAAGTATAATGTAGCCTAATCGCTCATACTCTTGAGTCTTAATCAGAGAGCGAAGGAGTTGACTGTAGCCTTACCTCATGAAAATTAGCCTAACGCTAACTGTTCAGTGTTAGTTTGTAAGTGTATCATTAGACCTAGCCTAACACTTACACCACGGTAAACAGGTCAGTAACGTTATGCCTAATTAAACTAGGCCAGTATTAGTAACGTTTAATATCCTATTTGCAGCAGCGTATTATCTACCACCTATGGCCTAACGTTGCTACATTAAGCCTAGTTCTTCGTTTTTCCTTACCACTCCATAAAGGTGAATTTCATCTTTCGACTGAGTGACACAATAGGATTGTACGCCACACTACAGTCGCAGAATTTTGTCAGCAGTGTACACATACGTCAGCGCAGCAGCAGCAGCAGTACGAATTATACAATAATGTTATGCTTATTTCACTATTTGCAAGAAGTGTGGCGCTCTTCTTTTTGATATAAAGTAAAAACCGAACGACATGGCTTTTGACCCGGGCGCCGTGTTCATAACTGAATACAGAGGTGCGTTCGTCGTCGCGTTGCTATCACCTCAGCTAATGTCATTCCTGGTATAAGTGACCATGATATTGTTGAACTGACCCTAAATGTCTCCCCTCCTCGTAAAAAGTTGCCTAAACGTAAAATCTATTTAATGAAAAAAGCTAACATAAAACAAATAAAAGAAGACCTGACCAAATTTAAACTGCAATATTATACTCAATTCATTAACTCCATTGATGTTGATGGAAAATGGAATTTCTTTGAACAGGAAATTAAACTGATTATTAGTAAACACACGCCTCACAAATTCACCTCAACTAAACTAAATCTGCCCTGGTTCACCCGTATCCAACGCCGTCTCTGCGGGAAAAAACATAAACTGTTTAAAAAAGCTAAGACTAATCAACAAGCCAATGACTGGACTACCTATAAAAGCTTTAGGAAGGCTGTCCGTAAAAAGCTTAAAGAAGCTAGAAACACCTTCATCTGTAATAAACTTAAAAACTCACTTAACGAAAACCCAAAGGCATTCTGGTCCTATATCAAAAGATTAAGAAGTAACTCTGTAGGTGTGTCTGATCTACTAAATAATGGTAAACTCTGCAGTGACAGTAAAATTAAAGCTAACATTCTAAATGACCAGTTTTTCAGTGTTTGAAAGAAGAAAACACCTCCCAAATACCTGTAACTAAACCACTGTCCAATAAACTAACTTATAATTACCCTAAAGGCTGTCGAAAAGCAACTGCATAACCTAGACCCCAACAAAGCCTCAGGTCCTGACCAAATACCACCATGGTTTTTAAAAACACACGCTGATGACCTCTATGAAATTCTAACTGATCTCTTTCAAACCTCTGTCGATAATGGTACTATCCCTAACAAGTGGAAAGAAGCAAACATATGTAGCGTTTTTAAAAAAGGTGATAAACAAAACCCAGCTAATTACAGACCTATTTCACTCACCTGCGTTTGTAGTAAAATCCTTGAGCATATAATCCACTCACATGTGATGAAATTCCTTGATGAGCATGATATCTTAACTGATTTACAACATGGCTTCCGTGCAAAAAGATCCACTGAAACACAACTTCTCTTAACAATAAATGATATCTCTCAACAATTGACCAAAACAGTAAGATCTCTATGGCTATTCTTGACTTCTCAAAAGCCTTTGATGAAGCCCCACACCAGCGCCTCTTATCCAAACTTTCCGCCTATGGCATTGATGGAAATCTCCTGGCCTGGTTTGCATCATTCCTCAACAACCGCATTCAACGTGTTGTCTGTGATGGTGAAACCTCTGATTCTAAACAGGTTTTATCCGGTGTACCACGAGGTACTGTTTTGGGCCCATTACTTTTCCTTTTATATGTAAATGACATCCCTGATAATATAAACAGCACAGTTAGACTTTTTGCTGATGACTGCCTTGTGTACAGAACAATTGATAACCCCTCTAACCAACAAATCCTCCAAGATGATCTAACAAACTTGAACAATGGCAAAACAAATGGCAAATGAATTTTAACCCTTTTAAATGCTACATCTTGTCAATTTCCTCAAAGAAGTGCTTTAAATCACCTGTTTACACCTTATGCAACCAACCATTAAAACATGTCAACTCCCATCCATACCTAGGTGTTGAAATTGATAATAAACTCAGATGGGATAAACGTATACATAACATAACCAAGAAAGCTAACTCTGTACTTGGCCTATTAAAACGTAACCTCTCAAACTGTCCCACCGACCTTAAATCCACTGCTTATAAAGCTCTAGTCAGGCCAGTACCTGAGTACGCATTATAACAGTCTGGGACCCCAGTGCGATGTGGATAAACTTGAATCTATTCAAAGGAGAGCAGCCAGGTTCTGTATGGCAGACTACTCTTATAAATCTAGTGTAAAAAACATGCTTCATAAATTAGATTGGCCCCTGCTAAAAACAAGAAGATATAACACCCGGCTACATATGCTATATAAAATCAATAACAATCTTGTCGCCATCAACAAAGATGAACTTATCCCCACCGTCAGAACTAATACGAGAAATAATCATGACCTTAATTTTCAGGTTCCCTATGCTAAAAAGAATGTATATAAACACTCTTTCTTCCCTAACACACTAAAGGATTGGAATGCTTTACCGTCAGACATTGTACATGTACCAAGTCTCAACTGTTTCAAAGCTAAACTTACTAAGACTTGTATTGCTAACTATTTTTTTTTTTTTTACTCATACTTTTTACGCTCGGTTGGCGTTCATGTCCTCTTAAGGGATTTTTGCCGACTTAACCGATTCAGATTCAGATTCAAATTGACTGATTTTCGGCCTGCCGGAGGTTATTCAGTTTAGATATAAGTCTCATTCATGGTTTGCATGTAGATTTGCACTGGGCTAGCCAAGGGCCCCTTTTTTGAGCCCAAATTACGTTGTTAGTGGCCAGATGAGCATAACATAACATAACAAGATGACAGGCTTAGACTGTGAGGGCCCCATAAAAAGCCCAAACTAACATTACCACCACCACCACAAAAAGAAATGAACAAAAAAATGAAAGAAGCCCAGAGTTAGTAAAGAACTTATCAATATTGACTTTGAAATTGTAAACAGAATTGGAGCTAACTGCCCACTCAGGCAAACCATTCCACTCATTAGTAATTCTAGTGCCACGCTATTTTTCGGTGGTCTTGAGATGTTCGATTTTCCAACATGTGGAAAAACCGAACATCGCTGATGAAAGGGCGCAACTCAGAACCAACCAGCAAAGAGCATTGGCCTGTTAACCCGTAGGCCCTATCTTTTAAACCGTATTTGTACCTTGTGGAAGAATTTTCACTCCACCAAATCTGTACTCATGCCATAGGCGTATAGAAAGTGACAAAAATGGCGCAGAAGTACCCTTACGCGCCCGAGTTTTCACCCAAAATTTACAAAAATGTATCACTTATCACCAAAACTTCCACTAATATAGTTGCACTTTAACCAAAATTTGTTTCAATTTTTTTTCAATTAACACATCTGTCCTATGACATTCCCTTTCCAGTTTCACACAGTACATAAACAATGTAATGAGGAGTTGGATACACAGAATATAAAAAAAACTAGGGTGAAGGGGGGCTTGCCTAAAGGTTTGTTCGCCTTTTTGGATCAATTTGTTTCAATTATTGGCAGTGGCGACGCCAGGATTTTGGTCACGCGGGCTGTTTTGTCTCAAAAGAGTGGAAGAGGGAGAAGAAGGAAGGAGGGGGTATATGAATCCGACAAAATATGTCACTTTACAAAGTGTTCTGGGGGAGTGGGGAAGGAAATTCCTTGAATTTCCGGGAGATTTTCTTCATTTTCAGGAAATTTCTTTTATTTTCAGAATTTTTTCCTAATTTTCGGTAAATTTTGGCCAATTTTTGGGAATTTTTAAAGAAATTTTGGCCAGTTTTTACAAAATTTTGGACAATCTTCAAAAAAATTTACCTAAATATTTGATAATTATACCACATTTTCAATTTTATATTAATAATTTCCCAATTTCATCTCCCAATTGGGCAGAAAGCATTGCAACCGGGAAGGTGACATCCGCTTAGGGAGGGGGTGGGGGCAGCTTTCTCTCTGCCCCCGGTTCCTACGCCTCTGCTTGGTGGGCCCGACTTATGTTCCTTGCTTTCAGGACGGGCAAAGAGGTAAGGGGAGGGGGGGCGGAGAAATTCTAAAACTTTTCCTGGTGACAAGTGGAAAATTTCTATTCAAATTTCTATTCAAAGTTGTTGCTAATCGGAAAATTCCCTTTAATTTTCGTCGATTTCCGGAAGATTTCCTTCATTTTGAGAAAATTTCTATCATTTTCGGAAATTTCTTCCATTTTTGAAAATTTTTAGTCAGTTTTGGAAAATTTTGTCCAGTTTTCAGATTTTTTTGCCAATTTTCGGGAAATTTGAGGTAAGTATTGGAAGTATTTTCTTTGCAAACAAGAGCTTTCGTGCCATTTGCAGTACACTGACTAATTTGTAATTGGCTTGACCAAATGTCATATTAAAATATCGTTTCATTTGAAGTACTACACCATTACAGATCTCATCAAAATCTTTTGGATCGAAGATCATTTTAAATGCTTTTCTTAGACGTTTTAAAAGAATTTTTAATACACTGTACTCTTCAATTAAACTGAGCAATCTCAGTTTCATCTACCTGAGCTACTTATGAAATCATTTTCCCGAAATTATGTTGAAGGATGCAAGCTATGTGCAGAATGAAATTCTTGTCACCTGTTCATGTGAAGCACCCTTTCATAAACTCTTTTCATTCTCAGTATTATTCACCTGAGTTTAAGTTCTCGTGATTTCTATGGCACATAATATACAGAGGAAGTTGTTTCTGATACACCATCATCTACCTGAGTTCATGTTCTATATGGAGTTAAGTTTACTCCCGGACAGGATGAAACTTACGGCACATAATACATGGAAAGTTGTTTCTGATATGCCTTTTATAAGTAACATAAAAATCTCAGTATCATTTGCCTGAGTTGGTTGACTTTCGTGAGAGCGCTTCTCCCGGAAACCTCAAGCTCAATTTTGCATGGCTTTAAACTCCATTCGTAGTTCGTCATTGGTAAGATTTATGCGAATTATTATTGCATCTTTAATATGTAATGAAAATGATCTCACATTTAATGATTTATCACTGTAAGCCGCATGAACAATTTCATGCATATGCCAACTTCGACGCTCTCGACTGCCGACTTTAAACTGTTAAAACGAGGCTGCAATTACCAACATGACCACTTACCAACTGTTTTTTCCTTTAGGAAAATGTCCTTCAAAAAACCTCACCCACGTCCTCTATCTGTCTATGCTACAAGATCTTGGTACTGACATACTTGTGCCCCTGTTATTGACCAATGCCATTCTACAATATTTGGTAACAGATGTAAAAACTCTGTTATCTCTCGCATAAACTCTTCTGTCTATATCATTTGAATCATATTTTGCATTTATGCCAAATTTGATAGCATGAAGTACCAGACACAGACTGTTACGTATGACTTAAAAGGCACGAAATTCGTTGCTTCGTTCCTCGCATAGCAGGAATCAAAAGGAGAATTGTTGGTTATGCAAAACCAGAAGTAACAATATATATATAAATGCATATATATATATATATATATATATATATATATATATATATATATATATATATATATATATATATATATATATATATATATATATATATATATATATATATATATATATATATATATATATATATATATATATATATATATATATATATATATATATATATATATATATATATATATATATATGTGTATATATATATATATATATATATATATATATATATATATATATATATATATATATATATATATATATGTATATATATAAATATATATATATATATATATATATATATATATATATATATATATATATATATATATATATATATACATATATATATATATATATATATATATATATATATATATATATATATATATATATATATATATATATATATATATATATATATATATATATATATATATATATATATATATATATATATATATATATATATATATATATATATATATATATATATATATATATATATATATATATATGTATATATACACATATATATATATATATATATATATATATATATATATATATATATATATATATATATATATATATATATATATATATATATATATATATATATATATATATATATATATATATATATATATATATATATATATATATATATACATATATATATATATATATATATATATATATATATATATATATATATATATATATATATATATATATATATATATATATATATATATATATATATATATATATATATATATATATGTATATATATATATATATATATATATATATATATATATATATATATATATATATATATATATATATATATATATATATATATATATATATATATATATATATATATATATATATATATATATATATATATATATATATATATATATATATATATATATATATATATATATATATATATATATATATATATATATATATATATATATATATATATATATATATATATATATATATATATATATATATATATATATATATATATATATATATATATATATATATATATATATATATATATATATGTTTTTAGTTGTTGTAAATACCATGTATATAGGCGTAACCAATTTGGTTTACATCCTTGGCGTAACTTAAACAGCTAAATGTTGGCTGTACAAGGCCGAACATAAGTTCAGTGTGTAGGTGTACAATATCTTGTATATCAATATATATATTCTGAACTTAAATATCTTCCTGTTATGATGTTTGAGCTTGTTGACTGGCCTAAACAATATGTCTCTGCAGTACTTTCATCTTCAGTCACTTTCTTTTATCTAACAAAATATCAAAGATACAGGGCAGCCAGTACGAGGCTTTGGAGAAGAAAAAAATTGAACCCATTTTAGCTACTGAGATATATATGATACATATCATATGGAGGAAGAGATTTAATTCCCTGCCTCAGTGGTTTGTATATAATGTACGAGTATTAATTATTATGACAGTATGGTATACGTTTTGCCTTTTTTTTCTTTTCAGGCTGTAAAATTTTGAAATGACAGAATGCATATCTGTGAAGTTAATATATCTTCTATAAGTCAGACCATACCAATATCTTCTGTCCGTTGTGCATTAACATTGTGGGATACAGCATTAGCGTCCGACACTCATCTACGGTCACTAGATCTTCTGGGTATAGAGCGTTTGCTCCATATACCCTCGGAAGTAAAATACTTAGACTAATTCTCACATGGACAAGTAATTTTCATGGAAAACTCTCTGTTTTGCGTTGATTTAATTTAATTAATGTTCTGTCTTTTTTTCTTAAAGCAGCATAGGCCGAAATTTCTTAAGCGAAAATTATACATTTTTGCTCCATCATGAAGTCAGAATTTTTAAGGTCAGTCGATAAAGTATCGAGATAGCCATTACGTCCGAATATATACTCTTGTAGGAAAAATACTCTTGAAATATAACCACATTAAAACTCTGGAAACAGATATCAACTGACAACGGATAATTTATTCTAATTGATAATTGATATTAATTTAAGTCAAATGAAATGCAGTATATGTTAGCTGATTACAGCACAAGGAAAAGACGTTTTTGCAAATTGAGTGGATTGCAACAGCAATAAGGGATTTTACTTTGTCAGTTTGTTGGCATTTAATGCCTCAAAAGTAACAGTAGAGATTCGCTCCTAATGGGTAAAATTCCTTAATTGTCTTTAGCTTGCTGCTTGTGAATTACGTTCTATTGGAATGTTCTTTTATTATTCGAGTTAGTCAATGAATAAATAGTCAATGAACTGATGAATAATTAAAGAGACCGAATCACTCCCAACAAGAATACATTGTAGACCTACGTCTCTTTTCTTAAATCAGTTAAGTACCTTCATCATTATAGCCCCTATAGCCACAAAGTGTCACACTAGACTTCCTATGTCATTCGTTTCATGCAAACTTGATAACAATTAGATATCTCCCTCTTGAACTAACTCTGAGAAGTTGGTTGGTTACGTTTTTCAATAGTTTATATTAACGTCCTACTTTCATTGGACTATTTACGTCAAGATGCCTGCGACCGTTTTATCAACCAATCGTGGAGCACCAGTCATGGAGCACTTGTTGGGAATTGAACCCAGGACGCTATACCGCACTGCCACGGAGGTCTTCGCTAACAACATAAATTGTTTACACATTGGCAGGCAGACAATTGTATACGCCGTTCCCAACAAAAACATTTCCATTGATTGTAAATGTTATACTTTTTGATTGGTCCCTGCTGGTGATTTCTGATTTCCATATCAACTTTGAGGCCCTCCACAAATATTACCGTCCAATGCCTAGTATGATGTCTGGATATCGATCTGATATATTCCATTTTTAGGTGCAGTAAAATGGATTTCATATCGGTCTTACCTGCTTACTGTTATAACGGCAGATTCATGAAAAGAAGAAGGGGTGTTTCGGGTCAAAGAGGTGAACTGGGGCATGGTTAAAACATGTATTATTGTTGATATTGTAGTGGTAATTACAACACAAGACACAGGCCTACTTCTAATATTTCTTTTTTCTTAAAATTCGAAATTGTCAGTTCGGTTTCTTGGTGGTCTGGTTAGAGTCTAGGTAATACCATAGTCTAGTAGTGGGTGGTCTTTGGTCTTTTCCGATCCCCGTGTGGAGAATGCCCCAGCTTAGTAATGTGTGGTAATCGGTCGTTGTCGATCCCCGTCCACGCCGTCTGTGTACTGCCATAATCGGTGGTCTTTGGTCTTTTCAGTTCCTGTTTGATAAAATAATTTACAAATTAGGTTGTATGCGAGTGATGCAAGTACATCCTACTTTTGTTTTTATCTGTGAATTGTGTACGTATAGTGTTAACTCCGGCGGTCCTGATGATCAATATAAAGTGATATCAGTACAGGATAAGTAGCATTTCGGATAATGTATCACGTCACGGTGACAATCGTTCATTTATCATCTCGATTTTGTTCTCCGTGTTTTGCTTTCTGTTATGTGTTATCAAAAAAAGTGATTTCAGTTTAAAAAGAAGTCATGTGTGTTCGCAGTCCGAGACAACAAATTAAAGGTGATATCGGTTTCGTTTTGACTGTTTCAGATTAAAATTGCAAACAGTGACATAGCCCCGACAGCTTTCATGTCTTAGCATTTAATTTTTGAAGGATTAATTTAGTGGTCAAGCATGTGCATCTTGTATGAAAAAGGACTTCAAAGGAACAAAATGGTGACAAAAGCGTTTAAAAATCGTATTCCGTTAAGAAAATATTCAAGTTTGAAGCTCTGTCTTATCTATGTAGAAATGACTGGTGTGATGTAGTAAGTCTATTATGGAAAGTTGGCGTCTTCATCCTTACACTCTTAACAATCGTTAATATATTTTAACGAATGTTTATTTAAATTTTGTACTATTTAAATCATTTTTTCATGAACTTTCTTCAGGTGGTATTTTATAGAATACCCTTTCTAGATTCAGTTTTACTACTAGTATCCCATGGATTTTAGACCATAAAATCGCAGGACAAAATGTAGTAGAATACATACAGACTTTGACAGTTTGAAGAATCTGAGGCTAGTCTGGCTAGTCTGACTAAATTGATTTCAGTCGTTTTTACGAAAATAATACCAAACTTTAAACTTGAGTATCTCTTTAACTGGAATAAGATTTTTGAATGCTTCTATCACTATTTTGCTTTCTTTGGATTCTCCTTTCATGTAAGATGGACTTTCTTCACCCTGAAGTGATATTAATCTATTTTTCTTGTTTTCCCTTTCCAAGTCCAATGGGCAAATTTGTTTTTCTCAACGGTCGACTGTCACTTAAAATCAAATACCATTAGCTGATAAGAATGACTAAAACGTTAAAGTTAATAAAAAAAGAAGCTTGAATTGCATTTTCAGTCAAGCATTTAGTTTTCAAGTCATGACATTTCTGAGGATAGGAGATTTGGTATATGATTGGGAAAACTGATTAAGATCTTTATGAATTTTTTTTAACTTGATAAATTTCTTTCTAAACTTCTTCAGATTATATAAAACTCTTAGATATAACTCACTGTCAAAGTGCATGAGAAAGAATTTGTTTATGGTTTTAGTACGTTTAATGGTTTAGCTACATTGAAGACATGACCGGTATATTCATGTAAACTTCAGATGGATTGTTTGGGTGTTAAACCTTATATTCAGATCAGGGAACCTTAAAGACTTCCAGCTTAGAACCACTGTACCATTCAAGCGTATTACAAGTTGTGTACAGTATGTTTTTCAATACTGCCAAAATGCAAAGCAAAGGAAAGCTTTCGAATTGGATGGCCTTTCATGTCTTTATCGATTTCATATCAGGAAGGGTGCTGCCTGCAATGTTTTGCGTGCAATGGCAAGTGCTTCTTTTGTTAAGTCTTGGATCACTGCCAAATGAGGTTCTTTCGTCAGTTGTCCGTAAGTTCTTCTGAAATATTTTATTTATGTAGTGTCGGTCAGGGGAAGGGGGAGAGAGGGGGGGGGGGGGGATTCTAGAGGGGAACTAGGGTATGGTTTACATGGGCCAAATTTAGTTAGAGGCTTAATAAAATGGTAGTATGATATGCCTATCATTATTATTATTATTATTACTATTATTATCATTATTATTATTATTGTTGTTATTACTATTATTATTATTATTTTATTATTATTAATATTATTATTATTATTATTATTATTATTATTATTATTATTATTATTATTATTATTATTATTATTATTATTATTATTATTATTATTATTATTATTATTATTATTATTATTATTATTATCATTATTATTATTATTATTATTATTATTATTATTATTATTATTATTATTATTATTATTATTATTATTATTATTATTATTATTATTATTATTATTATTATTATTATTATTATTATTATTATTATTATTATTATTATTATTATTATTATTATTATTATTATTATTATTATTATTATTATTATTATTATTATTATTATTATTATTATTATTATTATTATTATTATTATTATTATTATTATTATTATTATTATTATTATTATTATTATTATTATCATTATTATTATTATTATTATTATTATCATTATTATTATTATTATTATCATTATCATTATTATTGTTATTATTATTATTATCATTATCATTATCATTATTATTATCATTCTTATTATCATCCTTATTATTATCATCATTATCATTATTATCATTAATATTGTTATTCTTATCATTATTGTTATCATCATCATCATCATCATCATTATCATCATCATTATTATTATTGTGATTTTTTATTTTTAGGTACAGTGGTCTACTTTGTAAGAGCAACAGCTCGTTCAGACTTCCACCAATTAACTTTTTATCTAAATGTACCTAAAGCTTTGTTGTTATATTACCATGATTAGCAGATTGATGTGAAGATCAATTAATCAGTCATATGAAATCAACAAATAGTTGTTGTTTTTTGGACATACGAGACTTATACATTTTCGGATGCTTAAATTAGGATAAAATAACATCAGGCCCCAAATTTCAAATATATTCCTACGCCGACGAAAACTATTCACTTTTGTACCAAAAATCTGAAGATCAAACTTTTGTTTTTCAGTTTATTTTCCCTTCTTGTTGCTTTCTGATCAGAAATGAAATATCAGTGTCTGGAACCAACTTACTAGGAGAGCCGGGAATCGGGTGGCCGCCCAGAAGAATCGTGAGGTCCCGGAGGCAAACTAATATTTCGGGCCTCTCATATCTCGAAAACGTCCGCAGAAAAAAAAGGAAAATGATCTTCAGCTATTTTTAGTTCTATTATATCTGCCATTGTCAAGCATAGGTTTTCGCTCTTGTACACTGGTCAGCTGGTTATGTTTCTATGGTTATTTTATTTTTTGGTCTCCCCAAAATGTACTCGTGCGCTTGAGGGCCCCTGAATCCGGAACCTTGTTCTCGGCGGCCCCCAAACTTGGGGTCCTGCTCCCCCTTGGCGACCGCTGAACCCGGAGTCCTGTTCCCCTTCTCAGCGGCGCAGAATAACATCTCTATGTGTGGGTCCATATGAAATTATCTTTACTGTAGATTTTCTATAAACACACCAGAGAGAGAGAGAGTTGAACACACAATTACAGTGACGGGGTCGTCGCCTGCGTATTCGGTTATGATAGTACAAATGCTATCACGAAACGCTTAATACGACCCGGACGAGAACACAGGTACGACGTACGGACAGACATAACATCGACAACCAAGTCAATGTCCACGGCCTTTGATAACCAGTTGTGGTGCACTGGCGTGTCTACCCACCCCAGGATTGAACCCGGGGCCTCGTGGTCTGTAGACAGGTATGATAACCGCTACACCACAGTAGGTAGATCATAAACACACCACAGCATATGAGTAAAGTTGGTCAGATTTGGCTCTTGAATTTACACTCTTAGAAAGTTGGTTAAACTATCCAACCAACGTTTTACGAACACTGGTCAAAAATGGGTCTACAGGTTGGGGAAAACTTATCTAACCCTTGTTGGTAAATATTATTACCGAGTGAGTGGGCACAAAAATTACCCAGTAAAACTGAAAATGATCTAAAAAGTCACCAAACGAAACGATATACCACAAGTTGGGCAAGTTGTAATCATTTATTGGTAAACAGTTGCTTCAGTCTAAGTAATTGTACCCAAAATGATAATTACTACCGGACTGGGCATTGATATTTACCATTTTGCTGGGAAAATATTTCTATTCAACCCTTTGTGTGTAAACCTTTGAATGATATATTAAACCACAGAAATGGGATGTAATTAGTTGGATGGTATATCAATAAAAGTTTGTATTATATTCCCCACATGCAAAATTAGACCGGGAGCCCAGAACTTTTATTAAAGTGAAAAGCGCCGGAACAACTGACCTCACTGGTTGAAAGTCCCTTCCTCCCACGTTACAAAAATGCATTGCTGCCGAATCGGGGCCGGAGGGTTCCCACCAAAATCACGTGATCAATGACGTCATTACCACAAATCCATTTCAGCAATATCTGGAGACCTATACTTGTTAATATTACAATTAATGTGTCTACACCCATGTTTTTTTTATAATCAGTGAATAAAATGTTAACCATGGCATCGTGAAATAATGAGTAGTTTCCTCTGTAATTTATTCATCGGCCACAATCACGTGATAGCTGATACCATTATCATAAAATATATCTTCTTCATTATCTAAAAAACGATATTTAGTATGATTACAATTAATGTGTCTACATCCATGTTTTCATGGTCAAAGAATACACTGGTAACAATGACTGCGTGAAATTATGAGTAGTTCTCAATGTTATTTGTTCATCCGCCGAAATCACGTGATTACTGGTACTATTACCATAATGTATATATTTTTCAATACTAGAAACTTCTACTTCATACTGCTACACACCCATGGTTTAATGGTTAATGAGTATAATAACTGAGTAACAACAATCACAAGCTGACTAAGTTATAGTTCATGTGACTTCTTTTTAATCTGTGCAGCTAATTCATACAAGTGACTTGGTATCTCACCTGTGAGAAGCCATTTTATTTTCAATCCGACGCACAAGCAAGTTTTATGCCAGGTGCCCAAATGCTTTGACTTTGAAACAGAATCTTAATAGGAATGCTGCTTTTTTCATGAGAGGTATTACAGCTTTTACAAATTCATATGGTACCTTTAGGAGATGGTCCATCACTCTCACTCAACTTAATTTGGATCTGACAGAACTTTGTCAGTTTTTCTCAAAATTTCACGAGCTTTGCAATTCATATTCTGCAGCTTGTGGGGGAAAAGGGATCCCCATCTAGCATAATTTGGTTGGTTTAAAGCAAAGAACACATCAAGCACATGTGGGAGCACATTAATATAGCTATTAATGTTTTTGGTTGGAACAGCCCGCAGAAGCTCTCGACACAACCTCTTGATGAAATACACGTACGTCGCCCAGTATGCTGCTGTACTTCCGTATTTTCCATCAATGACAGAACGAAAAAAAGTCTTAAATTTCTTCAGAAGATCCTGGAATGCAACATTCTCAGTAATAGGTCGACAGTATTCAACAGTGATGTCATAATCTGACATGATTTCTTGTGCTAAGGACTGTGCATCTTGCGCTAATTCCGAGAACTTAGAGAAAAGTGCTTGTTCCATAACAACAGCAAGAAGTTGGTGGATTCGGTGTTATAGAATTTACCCTTCATGAAGCCACGTAGCGACCCCTCAGCCAAAACATCTGCTTCAGTGACGATATATTCTACCCCTAAATCAGCCAGAAATGTTCCAATAGCTCCAAAGTAAGCCATCTCAAGATGAAAGTTTCTAAACAAAATGATGACTTTGTAGGAGTTTTCAAAGCCTGGAAATAGTATGCTTGTAATGCCATAGCAAGATCATATGTGATGGCAGCGTATTCTTGTTTTGTCTCCTGTGCAACTTTTGCTGACCGCACCATTGTCTCCTTCACAACATCATTTCTTGTTGCCGGTTGAGATATGGGGTCCATGTATGTGATAACGCTTTGTGGGAGCCTGGTGTCCGTCACAAATTGGGAAATGAAACAAGTAAAAAGTGGCAACTTTTGTGTGAAGGAATGAAGCAGCCGCAGAAAGTCAAGTGTCTTTTGCTGGATAAATGCTGCAGTGGATGTTGTTTGCTCATTCTATGGTGTAAGCTTGTATTGAGCATTTTTCAGAGATGTGTAGAATAGAGGAATCACATTTTCCGTCCCATCAAAGCAACTTCTTTTCCAGTGCAGTGGCACGACTGGATTTGCATGCAAAAATTCGAGATGTGTCTCTAATGGAAGTTGATTTTGGTAACATATCCCAACTGTAGAATGTAAGTGCTTCCCACTTCTTGAAGACCCCCACCCTAACACTTCCTAAGATTTTCTCATCACTCTTATGATCATTGTTTCTTTTATTGAATTATACATAAATAAGAAAATATTTAGATTTGTAGTATTATCAATAGTTTTCTAGATATTGACCAAAATATATTTCATGGTAATGACGTCAGCTATCACGTGATTTTGTCGGACAAATAAATTACAGAGAAAATTATTCATTATATCACGATGTCATGGTTACCATTGTATTCATTGACCGTACAAACATGGGTGTAGACACATTACTTAATTGTATTTTTTCAAGTATAGGTCTCCAGATATTGCTGAAATGGATTTGTGGTAATGATGTCATCTATCACGTGATTTTGGCGGGAACCCCTGGCTCAAGCCTGGCAGCAATGAATTTTTGTAACGTGAGGGGAGGGGATTTCTACCCATGAGGTCAGTTGTTCCGGCGCTTTTCACTTGAATAACGGTTCTGGGCTCATGGTTCTGCTCATGCAATATCATTCAATATTAAAGATTTTTTTCCTTCAATTTTCTATAATTTTTGGAAAATTTGTTGACAAATTTTAAATAATGCTACCAATTTTTATTTCAAATTTTCAAAATTTTCATTTTTGCAAAATATTTTCGAAAAATTTCGTTCATTTTCGGTCAATTTCCTCAAAACTTTAGTGAATTGTTTGTCAACTTTAGGGAAATTTTGTTCATTTTTCGCAATTTGCGTGAAATTCCCATCATTTTAGGCATTTTACTTTGATTTTGAGCAACATTTCCGACAATATTTCGCAAATTTGTTGACAAATTTCATATAGATTTACCAAATTTTCCTTTAATTTTATATCAAGAATGTCCACTTTTACCTCCACCAGGAAAACAAGAGAAGTGAAATTCTCTTAGGTCATTTTTTTGCACATCAGAAAAAAAGTGGAGGGAGTACTAAAGTCTCTCTTCATCCCCCTGTAAAGCCCTCCCCATCCCCTCCGTCTCCGCGGCCCCTGTTCTGATTTGTGGTTGATTAAAATTAGCTTCCTTTGTATTACACACGATGTAGACAGATGAAGGTGTTGCATGCAGCTCTTCGGTTATTGCTACAACAAGATGTCAAGTTTCAGACAAAGTCGCTTTGTTGCCAAAATCACATATATAGAGATTATATAGTTATATATGTTTTATTCTTGCTAACTATGAACTACTGACAAAAATAGCTCTACATCAACCTCTTTCTGAAAAGATAAAAGGAAGAAATAAAACTGTTGAAGTTATACTTTGGTTAGTCATGGTGTGTAGATACCCAACTCCAGCTTGCCTGCTGATCTTTTTCACTGCTTTCCATTTCATCTCATGACATTTTTCATCTGATGCATACTTATCATACCCTCTCAATCTTATTTTTCACCTTCAATGCTGAAGCTGTATGTACATGCAAAATATTTTGTCAGACTGCATGTCCATAATCGCCTCTCTACTAACAGCTCAACCCCCACCTTTCGGTACTAAGTGCTATACTCATACTTTGCGGCTACAGTAACAAACAGGGGCTCTGGGTGAGGATGGAAAACCTCAAAAAGCTCGGGGAGATGAGTCTCGTTATCCTTGGATGGGTATTTACCCTAGGAGAAGAAAAACTCTCATTCCAACCCGGGTTGACAAGGCTCGTAAGCACATGAATGCACCTGCCTAAGGGAGGAAAAAAAAAAAACCCTAGCATAAAACCAACAATCCTACCCGCCCCATAAAAAGATCTCGATTACGGAAACCTTAGCACAGATTTTGTAAACTTTTAACCGAGCTGCCGAGTTAGCCACGAAACATGTGTGATACCGGAAGACCCGTTCTTGCATTCGGTACCGTAAGAGTGCTGTATAATAGGTCATGGTGAAAGCCGTTTGGAAGCCAATACGTTGATAAAAGGCAGAAGTG
>JAIGNY010004575.1:1030000-1067500 GCA_020152595.1 Chiridota heheva | reverse complement strand
ACAAAATACCAATCGAAACTTTTTTCTTTCTTTTTTTCAAATAAAGACGTTTTTTTCCTCTTAGTGCATGTTTGAGAGAAGAATTTTAAATAATCGGTCCTCATTTTAATGATATACTCTAGTTTAGGAGGCACTCTCGTTTAAGCTGAACTAATATCCATCTTTCAATTTCAGTTGAAAGGAAAGGTTGATTTCTGTATTTCTTTAAACCGACCCTCAAACTTTTCTGTACTGTATATAAAAACAAGAATTCCTACCTTTCATTATAGAAGATACATTTTGGTATCAACGTTCCCAGACTGAAATTTTGGTCCCAAGAGTAGGTTACGTCCCTTAGTAAAGGTGTTCTTTTATTCTGCAAAAGACTTTATTGGCTATACTGAATCGAAAGAACCCCCTTTCTTTAGGGTGTAGCTATAAGTACTAGAAAATAATCATTCTGAAACCAACATTGATATATAATTTAAAATATAAATTGGCTTCCACCCGTATTACCCTCACAGTTCAGCTCTATAAACGAAGCCCTATTTTCTGTTGTTCGTCAGTTTGTTTACATCAATTCCTCAATCCACGGGACCAACCGCTCTTATGAGAGATTTAAACAAAGTGATTGGAAAAAGCTTTATCGATAGAACGGGCCAACAAAATTTTTGTTGAAAAACTTATTATCTAAGTATTGCCGGAAAATAGACGATTTTTCCGGTAACGGACGAGGAGGGAGGGGGAATGGCGAACGGGAGGATGAATACCACACACACTATTTATATACCAAATATCCTTGTTATATGCGTTCATGACCTACCGAACAAGAACAAAAACAAAGTCTACCGAACAGGAACATTTCAATACATAACTGACGAAACAGGATCATTTCAATACATGACCGACCGAAGATGAACAAAAACAAGACTTAACGAACAGGAACATTTTAAAACATGACCTACCAAACAGAAACCTTTCAAGACATGACCAACCAAAAATTTTTTGTTGTTGTTTTGATAGGTTGTCCGGACGATCATACCGCCTACGATGGTAAATGCTACAAATTCTACGATTGGCGCCTCAAATTCGATGAAGCCGATGGATTATGTTTTGGAGAAGGAAGGCGATTGGCAACAAGTACAAGTGGGGATTTAAACAAATTTCTTGTATCACTGCGTCCGTATGATTACCCCACGTGGATTAGATTGGGTGATCAAGATTTACCAGGTTTGCTACATCGATATGAGGGTTTCAAAGAATTATTCATTTCTGGCCTGAAATACGGGGTCATATATCCAAGAATCCTATGCAATTTTTAGATTTTTATGACACAATTTTAATTATTTCTACATTGTTGTGCATATATTCTTATGATAAATCATACAAAATACATAAACCTAAAAGTTATTGAACACAAGTTGAGTAATCGAAGTAAGTAGTATTTATAGCATTACAGTCACTCAAATTCAGCAAAATCTTCCCCCTGTGTCTTAATTGGAAAATCTACAATTACATTATTCACATTGTATCTCATTGCATAGCACAAAAAAACCACCATACCTTCATTATGAACAAGTGAAGTGTGTAGAAAAAACATAAACGCAGTGGGGACAGAACTGGCGGGCTTTTATGATATTTAAACTTTTGATCGATGTCTCAAATTTAAAAAAATGCTTTTGTGATCTAGCAACTAGCCCTAATTAGCTAATTTATATCTTACGATCTTTTTACAAATGCATCATATAATTAAAGAATGTAAACCACTGGTCTTCCAAAGGACGATTTTACGGGCAAAATGGTAAAAATATAAAATAAAATCCATCAGATATTCTGTGGAAATTGTGATTTCAACGTCCACCCCAAACCAAATTATATTGGCAGATGGTACAGCATTGCATTGCTAAAATGTGGGCAAAAATTTCAAATATTGCGTTCAGTTTCTGAAACAGGTCCAAAGTTTCAGTTATGGACCAAGCTTAGCTTGGCCAATGGTTATAGATAGATATATGCCAAATTCGGCACAGTCAATTGTTTAACATTCGTTTGTGGAACAATGTTGAATCAAGTCGTCTTGGTATTTAAGTACGATTTGAACCACAGGAATGCGTCAAATTGCAAAGCTTCCGTGCGTTTCGCACCATGTTCACCTACCGGGGCTTTGCCGCTGGTCGCCATGTCATTTGGGTTTCGCGCACAAGACGCTGCCTAAACACACTGTACTCTGTGCTTTCACACTCACCACTATCCGTTAACAAACATTTAGTTCCGCCGCCGAGGGACCTGCAATGCCGTATTCTCCAGTTCTTGTTTGTAGATATGCATGATAGAGTAAAAACATAAGAACGCTAAAACAAATGTTTTGTTTTAAATTGGTAATTAAATCATATGAAGCATCACTTTGTCTGAAATTGGACTTTCTTTAAAATTCTTTTATTTAACGATTTAAACAGCTTATTCGCTCTGGTATCCCTACTGGGAGTCATATGACTACAGCTTTAAAGATCCGTGCCTACACTTGACATTTGACAATGAATGGAGTAAAGACTACTGCCTTGGATATAAACTACCATACATATGTGAAGAAGACATAAGTAAGTTGTTGCTTTTATTATACTTGTAGGTAGCAACAAGGTTGGTAAAAAAAAGTTCAGGAAAGGTGAAGCACCTTTGCAAGGGGGTATGGGGAAGGGTGAACTTTTGGATGATAATAGATCATTATTCCGTCGGGACCATCGCGAGTGCTTTCGATGGACCAAGAATGGAACCACAGGAAGTCCTGCGATTGGGACATTTTGTAGGTACTAAATTCCCATAGAATAGTTACACTAATGATTCTTTTTTATCATAATATTTGTTGATCAGGAAAAAAGCTGTTCTAAAGCCCCGAGGCCCTCTCCGCCGTTCCTGATATTCTAAATGGTAGATACCACCAATTGTACTTTTTCTGACGCTTATGTTGTAATGACAATTTCTGGCTGATTTCGGCTACTTAATATATGCTAAACGTTTATTGCTAGTTTTGAAGTGACATTTAGAATTGCAAAAATAAGCACCACTTCACGGAACATCAGCATCATTCATTCGGTAATCCAAGTACAAGTGGACGGTGCATCAACGTCATTCATTCGGTGACCCAAGTACCAGTTCACGGTACATCAGAATCATTCATTCGGTAATCTAAGTACCAGTGAACGGTGCAACAACATCATTCATTCGGTGACCCTAGAAGTACCAGTGCACAGTGTATCAACGACATTCATTCGGTGACCCAAGTCCCAGTTCACGGTACATCAACATAATTCATTCGGTGATTATTGAAGCACCAGCACAAGGTGCATCAAGAACATATAGTTTTAATTATATCTTTTCTACAAATATAAAACAGGGTCTTGTGAACCAAGCACCAGTGCACGGTGCATCAACATCATTTAACATCAGCAACAAGCGTTTGATAAGGTTCCGTCAGGCAGGTTCATGATAAAAACAAGAACTCTTGGTGTGGAGGGAATGTGTGTCAGTTTGATAAATTTTTGGTTAGTTGACAGGTCACAAAGAGTTGTTGTTAATGGTGAAGTATCTCCATGGAAGAAGGTTACAAGTGGTATTCCCCAGGGTTCTGTATTGGGTTCGCTTCTTTTCTTAATCTTCCTTAACGATATTGATGTTTTCCTTGGCTCCAGGATTGGTAAATTAGCTGATGACACTAAGCTGTACTGGATTGTTTATCATGGAAGGGATTCTTCACTTTTGCAAACTGATCTAAATAAGTTAGTTTTTTGGTCCCAAACATGGCAGATTTAATCAATTTTGGTCAGAGCAATTTGGCTTTTGATTACTGCATGAATGGTTTAAATCTTGGTTGTGTTGATCAAGAAAGGGACCTAGGTGTTGTCATTATTAGCAATCTGAAGCCTTCTAAACAGTGTGCTTTAGCAGCTGCAAGGGCAAATGGGATGCTTGGCCAGATTAGAAGAAATGTTTGTTTTCTTGGTAGAGAGGTTGTTCTTAATTTGTATAAGCAGTTAGTCAGGTCTCACCTCGAGTATGCTATTCAGGCTTGGAGTCCCGTTTATGAGAAGGATTACTTCATTTTGGAGCAGGTTCAGCATAGATCCACTAAAATTATTCCCGATATAAGAAATCTCTTTTATGAATCTAAGTTGCAAATTCTTGGTTTGACCAAGCTAGTAGTAAGGAGCTCCTATGCAGACCCGAGGGGCGTCCCCAATCCCTCCCCAGGGGTGCAAAGACCTTTCCCAACCCCAGCGGGATGGTTTTCAGGAAGCCGTCTGAGGAGTGTTGTTTGCGATCATTTTGGAGTGGTTCTGATCAATTTGTGTGGTTTAGGTTATTGTATATGTACGCTAGGTTCTCAGGGTGTACTATAGGTCTATATGTTTTTTATACTATAAGTGGTATCTGAGGGTAACGCTCTAAGGGTACCTTACCATCTCGGTGTAAAGCAAGAATAAATAAGCAAAAAATGGTAAAAATCGAAAATGTCTCTGGCTATGGGTCAGTATCCCAGGGTACTTTACCCTCATCCACTCAAAGGTCACCACACCAGTCATTGTCGCCCAATGAAGAACAATGTACTATAATAATCTGTTGATTAGAAGTTTAGATTAGTCCAAAAAGAAGAAAAAAGGTTAACATTTAAGAGGATTAAACTGTAAACGATAATATTAACATAGATATATCGCCATGCTAATGTCACGATTATCGATAATATGGTCATATTAATTTGCTAAGTGACATCATTCGAGAAGACAATTTTTTATTTGCACATGACAAATGAGGAAAAAATGTTGGTGAAGCGCATTATTTGAGCGACATTATTTGAAAAAGGGGACAATTTGAGAGCGACTTTTTTTTTTGAACGTTCAATTTTGGAATGAATTTTTGTTTTGAAATTCTATTGAAATAAGATAGGGGTCAAAATTTGAGCGACATTTTTTGAAAACGCGGATAATTTGAGACCAACGTATTGAAAGTAGATACAATTTGAAAAAGATATTCTGAAAACGTGAATGATTTGAGAAGAAAAACTCAACATTTGAGGCAATTTTTTACTCAAATGTTTTTCATTTGAGAGGACAAAGCTGCGTTTGTACGAGCAAGCTGGGGTTTACATAGGTTATATGTGAGAATGTCAGGTTCTCTGGGTGTACTATGCGTCTATATATTTTCTATACCATACGTGGTGTCTGATGGATAAGGCGCCCTGCTCCAAGGGTACCATACCATCTCGATGTAAAACAGGAAATAAGAATAAATCAAATGGTAAAATTCGGAAGCGTCTCTGGCTATGGTCCCCCAGGGTACTTAACCCTGGTATTATCCACTTAAAGGTGGGGTATCATGGTCACCACACCACTCATTGCCGCCCAATTAAAAACAATAAACAATGATAATCTCTTGATTAGAAGTTTATATTTGTCAAAAAATAAAATAAAATAAAACTTAAGGGGATTACACTGTAAAAGATATCAATGATATAGATGTATCGCCATGCTTATGTCACGATTATCGATTTGATCAACATATTAATATCGTCACAAGTTACTGAGTGACATCATTCTATAAGACATTTTGGGTTTGCATATGACAATTGAGAAAATAAATTTGGTGAAGCTCATCATTTGAGCGACATTATTTGAAAAGGGGGATAATTTGAGAACAACTTTTTTTAAATAGGTAAGATTTGGGAAAGAATTTTTTTTTGACGTTCAAATTGAGAATGACTTTTTGTTTTGAAATCCTATTGAAATAAAACAAGGGTCAAAAATTGAGCGACTTTTTTTTTTTAAAAAGGATGTTTTGTGCGACTCGGTAGTTTGAAAACGTAAATGATTTGAGAAGACCTTTTTTGCCGAAACTCATCATTTGAGGCAATTTTTTTGCCGAAATGTTTTTCATTTGAGAGGACAAAGCTGCGTTTTAAGAGCAGAACGGGGTATACAGGAGTTAAATGTGAGAATAAGAGGACAAAACTATGTTTTTAACGGGGAAAATGGGGTCTAAGGGGCTTAATTGTGGGAATGACAGGACAAAACTGTGCTCTAACGCAAGGGTCTACGTGGGACCTGATTCCAAACCACGGCCCCCTGTTCTCCCGTCGCCGCACTTGTAAGCTATCATAAAACAGAGCGAGAAATAGTATGTATTCGTGTGGGTGTGTATTATGTTGTTTGTCAGTTTGTTAAATTCGACCAGTCTAGGACTGTCAGGCTTCACCAGAGAACCGTCATGACGACGGAACGTCGACGAACCTTGCGCCATGCTAATAGCATTATTTAAATCCGATTTCGTCACAGAGTTATATTGCCCTATGCGAGGTTGGCGAAAATACAGTCGTTACCCCAGTCTTACATCAGGCAACTCTAGCGTGCCAAGGGTAAGCAAGGTGTGTGTGAATCACGAAAAGTCTTCACTTGTCTGGGTTTGTTCAAAAAGGCGTTTTAGTGATAGAATTTGCGGTAACTCTTCTTTTGTCTGGAACAATGACAATACATTTGAGAGAGAGTGGTTTCTTGAAACTTTTTAGATATATATGTACCATCTCTACTTTAAGGGTTGCTTCAGACTGTAAAACCTAGTTTCATGATCTTTTATTTTATCAATACAGTATGTCCGCATATGTACCACCTTCACTTTGGCGGCTGCTTCAGATATTTCAACCATTCTGTCAATTACTCAGATGCAAAAATGACTTGTTTTCGTGACGGTGGGCGCTTGATAAAAGCACGGCATGAGTATTTGAAAATAATTACTTCTAATCTACAATTGAATTCGTCCCAGGCAACTTGGGTTGACAAAGGTTTGTATCACACCCAGCAGTTCTTACTAGTACCTATACGTTACGTCATTATATCGTCACGTCAGTAATAAGAGTACCATGCAGATATATATGCACCGGCCTATCAACGCAAGTTACATGCGCTTCATCCTTGTGTATGTGTGTATATATGTGTGTGTGTGGGTGTGTGTGTATGTGTGTGGGTGGGTGGGGGGGGGGGTCGATAGTAGACTTAATATACAAATTATTAAGAAGTAATTTCAGAATTGATTATCTCAATAACGGAATAAGATGTAGCAGAATTTGTTTCATGATTTTTCTTTGTTAAAGTCCTCAATCATATATGATGAATATGCTCAGTTTACCACTGTGTTAATGTTTTAAAGCCGTGTAAAATATTAAATTATCAACCTAACCCAGCTGGAAAAGTTATTCGGGCCCGTGCATTTTTTGTTTACCCGATGCCAATTACTTTCGGTGATTCGCAGCGTTTCGGATCAAGTCAACCGTATCAGGAGTAACAAATATTGAAAACTATCAGAAGGAATCGTTCGTATTTTGGTATAAAGTAGAAAGAAACAGAAGTACGGACGCTGAATATACTTATCTGAAAGAATACTACGGTACCTTTTTTCCATAAAAAATTATAATAATCTGTAATTCTCTCCAAACTGATGCGCGCGAGGGAAATAAGTTAATAATTTTTTCTTATCGGAAAAAAATCGAATGATGCGTAGACAGAACAAGGATGAACAAGCATTCCCATTGTTGTTTTACTGTTTCTTCAGATTGGACTAACAACACGAGTGGAAGTAGCAACTGCTCCTATATGCATCAAAATGAGACGATAAGAATCGTAGATTGCAATTTAAACCTTCCGTTTATATGTGAGAAAGATGAAGGTATGTTTTAATATCTGCTGTATTAGTAACACAAGCCAAATGTTTCCAAATTTATTTCACTTACCTTTTAATCTTCTTTTGCAATGATCATCTAGCCATATAAACTTTGTATATTGGGGGTATCAACTTCTTTCAAGCAGAGGAGAAAAGCCACACTGAAAAATATGTTGGCTATACTGAAGTGTAACCTGAGTTTTTCACGCCATTTCTGGATTATTTATCTTGCCAAATTCTGTACAATTGCACTTTCCTTATATTCAAAGTTGTACAAGTAGCCTTACACATTTCATTTGCGTATATAATACTCATTATTGCTTTAGTTTCTATGAAAAGGAACTTGTGCGCGTAACCATCAAATCAAAGCAGACGACGTGGGTTCATTCTTCCATCACCGAGTAACCGTCAAATGAATCCAGACTACGTGTGGCCATCCCTCCCTCATCGAGTAACCATCAAATTAAAGCAGACTAGTGTGTCCATCCATCATCGAGTAATCACTAAATCAAATCCATCCTTCCTTCCTCGAGAACTGGCCTTACACATTTCATTGGCATATATAATACTCATTATTGCTTTATTTTTTATGAAAAAAAACTTGTGTGCTTAACCGTCAAATCACACAAGACGACGTGTGTCCATCTATCCCTTCCTCATCGAGTAACCATCAGATCAAACCAGCCGACGTGTGCCAATCCCTCCTTCATCTAGTAACCATGAATACAACCCATTGAGGTGTTTTCATTCCTCCCTCCTCGAGTAACCATCAAAACAACCCATACGACGTTCGTTCATCCCTACCTCATCAAGTAACCATCAGATCAAAGCAGACGACGTGTGTCAATCTCTCCCCCACCGAGTAACCACCAAATCGAACCATGCGATAGGTGTCCATCCCTCCTCATCAAGTAACCATCAAATCAAACCAGACAAGGTGTGTCTATCTCTCCCTCACCTACTAACCACTAAATCGACCCATACGACAAGTGTCCATTCCTCCATCACCTAGTAATCATCAAATCATCGAATAACTGTCAAATGAAACTAGACGACGTGTGGCCATCCCCACCTCATCGAATAACCACCAAATAAAACAGATGACGTGTGTCCATCCCTCTTCCTATCGAGGAACCACTAAATTAAACCATCTGTGTCCATCTATGGGTAACAAGTTTATTTGTCAGAGAGTGTAAACCTAACATAGAAAATAGTGCAATATAATTATTGTGGATGATGTTTGCAGAAAACGAAAAGGCTTTTAAGTTGAGCCTCTGTATGGGAGTAATTCGTTAAAAAATGTTCAGGACAAGGACACTGGCTTTCAAACATCCATACCTTGTCATTTGAGCTTCAACTAAGAAGAGACGCTCAATTAAAGACGTGTTCTGTTGTGATGGTTTTGTTTACAAGCACATTTAGGTCCCGGAGAGTAAGAACGCTCATCCGCTTATATAAAAGAGGCCTTGAAAGCATTGGTATGCAAAGGACTGATTTCGGTCTAATTGTGATGTCACATCCTCACATTCATTTTTATGTATTATGTAAAAAGATTTCCTAAAATTTTGGGATTGAAAAAAGTAAAAAAATAAAAATCTAAGAAGGTGAATATACCATTAAGACTAAATCTGTTATGAAAGAAGTTGAATTAATTTCTGAATAAACAATTATTAAGAAAGTGAGGAGCCTGCCGACGCAGTTGAACACTTGAATTTTCCCCACAAATTTCGACACATATGTTTAAACTTGAATCTTCTTAACAGAATACAATATTGTAGGAGTTTAATCTCCATTTTGTTGCTTTTAAAGTCCTTCTTCATATATAAGATGAAGCTGTTTTTAGCATTGAACTAATCCTTTTATGTTTTTTTTTTCTCTGACATATTGATCACTTTTTTATTTTCTGATTCATAAAGCGCCGCCCAGTGCAATTTTTCTGGTAGAAGCGAGTACTCCATAAGTTGTCAATAATCTGTCATTGCAATTTTTTTTTATGGGGAGGGGATCAATATTAAATACATTGTAACCCAGCTGCCACACTATTATGTTAAATGCAATCTCAACGTTCGTGATGGTAATGCTTTAATACCATATTGTTTTTCAGATGTGTTTTGTCCCGAAGGATGGATTTTTGCAGATGGCAGCTGCTTTCTGTTTCAGTTTTCAGAAAAGAGAATAAATTGGATAGAGGCAAATCAAGCATGCATCCACATGGGCGGTTACATGGCGTCAATTCACACTCAACAGGAAGGCGATATTGTAAAACGTGTGATAGCGATGAACAGCGATCCAAAATCTGTTACTTTTATTGGTCAGTTTTTGTCTTTTATGTCGTAAAATGAAACTTGTTCTGTTAGTTTTGATTTTGTGGCTGCTGTTGGACCATATATAATTGTAAGGGTGGTCGATCTAATTAATTTTAGGGCAAGTAGGAAAAGCAAAGCGACTGATTTGACAGCTCATATGATGTCATTAAGCGGCAGTATTTTAGCGACCGCCAATGATGACGACGACAATGACGACGACGAGGACGACGAGGAGGAGGACGAGGATAATAATAATAATCAATATCATGATCATCAACATCATCATCATGATCATCATGATCATCAGCGGCAGCAGCAGCAGCAACAGAAGAAGAAGAAGACGACGACAACAACGACGACGACGAAGAAGAAGACGACGACGACGACGACAACGACGACGAAGAAGAAGAAGAAGAAGACAACGACGACGACGACGAAGAAGTAGAATAATAATAATAAGAAGAAGACAACGACGACGACGACGAAGAAGAAGAAGGAGACAACGACGACGACGACGAAGAAGAAGAAGAAGACAACGACGACGACGGAGAAGAAGAAGAAGAAGAAGAAGAAGACAACGACGACGACGGAGAAGAAGAAGAAGACAACGACGACGACGAAGAAGAAGAAGACAACGACGACGACGGAGAAGAAGAAGAAGAAGAAGAAGAAGATGACAACGACGACAACGGAGAAGAAGAAGAAGAAGAAGAAGAAGAAGAAGAAGAAGAAGAAGAAGAAGAAGAAGAAGAAGAAGAAGAAGAAGAAGAAGAAGAAGAAGAAGAAGAAGAAGAAGAAGAAGAAGAAGAAGAAGAAGAAGAAGAAGAAGAAGAAGAAGAAGAAGAAGAAGAAGAAGAAGAAGAAGAAGAAGAAGAAGAAGAAGAAGAAGAAGAAGAAGAAGAAGAAGAAGAAGAAGAAGAAGAAGAAGAAGAAGAAGAAGAAGAAGAAGAAGAAGAAGAAGAAGAAGAAGAAGAAGAAGAAGAAGAAGAAGAAGAAGAAGAAGAAGAAGAAGAAGAAGAAGAAGAAGAAGAAGAAGAAGAAGAAGAAGAAGAAGAAGAAGAAGAAGAAGAAGAAGAAGAAGAAGAAGAAGAAGAAGAAGAAGAAGAAGAAGAAGAAGAAGAAGAAGAAGAAGAAGAAGAAGAAGAAGAAGAAGAAGAAGAAGAAGAAGAAGAAGAAGAAGAAGAAGAAGAAGAAGAAGAAGAAGAAGAAGAAGAAGAAGAAGAAGAAGAAGAAGAAGAAGAAGAAGAAGAAGAAGAAGAAGAAGAAGAAGAAGAAGAAGAAGAAGAAGAAGAAGAAGTCCATCTCGTAGACTAAAGGATTAATGTAATGGACCAAAAATCTTCCAATTTTTGAACACAAATATAAATACAATACCACTTAAAATAAATTGCATTTTCACTCAAGTCAAAATGAATTCCACTAAAGTGAAATAAGATGGTGAATGTTAAATTGGCTTGCCATAAGCTCACCCATTGGCGTAGGCAGGTTTGTTGCTAGGGGAAGAGGGGGGGGGGGGTACTCATTGGTATGAATTTTGACCCGTGACAGTATCTAAGCAGAGCGCCACCATTGGTTGGCGCGTAGCGTTCAGAGAAATTTAACCAATAAATGCTGCCTATAGATTTCCGGAAATGGCACTTCCCTCGCCAAAATCTTGCAAATTTGAGGCTGTTTTTTTTTTATATTGTTCACAAATTTGCTAAAAGTTTGCTGTACATTTTGCCCGAATTGTTGGTTGCCAAAATAATTGAGGGAAGTGTGCCACCTGCCCCCGCCACATACTTGCCGAAGTACAATTTATTCAAAGTCTATTGCGTAGCGATATAGGGGCAGTTTGGGTTGATGCCTCCTGAGTTTTTATGGGGGAAGGGGGGTGGTACATGTTAAAAGAAGATATTTGTAAAGCAAACAAAAGATCATTGATCACACTTGCACACCTGGCCAATGTTTTTGACTCCATAATATTAAAAATGAGGGGTTGAGTGAGGTGGCAGTGTACTTACTTGTTACTTGGAGTCGAAATGTTGGAAGTAAAATTTGACAATCAAACTTCTCAAATCATAATTTAAAATTCAACCGCCGCGCTGATTTATGGAAAATCTGTCGATGACTGATTTCACGTCTGGGCAATGGGCCCTATGAATTTGTAATAGAATAAGTGCCTCCAGTCAGGCTTCCGTCATTGTTAAACCGAATAGCTGTTAGGGTTCTTTCCATTTTTGAAAAGACTCTCTCGGCCTGTGCAGAAGTCACTGGCAAAGTTGCCAGCAACTGGAGCAACAGTGATATGTTAGGAAACATTTCAGAGCAATGATCCAGGGCACAGACGAATGAAGATGGTCGGGACTTGACAGAAACATTTTCCCATTTCTTCCTCTGTAACATGTATTCGCCCTTAACAATCATGAAAGAATCTCTGATCAAACTTGCATACACCTCAATAGCAGAAGTCAAATCATTCCACTGCCTCTCACCGTCAGCTTGTTTGGCGAATTTTATACAATTTGGTACAAGGTAGTTAAGTTTCATATTCTGTCGTTGATGTGGCCCAAATCTGTGCTGGAGGTCTCCAATAATGGAGTCTACGGCTGGATACAAAAGTTGACTCTGTAATAGCCTTCGGTGGTGTTGTCCGATGTTTGAGCATTTGGTCGGTATGAGCTTCTAGCTGCAATGCGTGGTTTTCGTAGTTCCACTTCCATCACATCTTGTGCGACTGATTCTGCCTTTTAATACAGGTCATGGAACTCCTCTTCAGTTCGAAATTCTTTGAGAACAGACTGGAGACGGTTTACTGAGGCTAACGCTTGAGATAAATCTCCCCCCACTGTTTGTAAGACTCGGGAAACTGGTAGCATCAGTCCTGACAGTTTCTCCAAAATTACTTTAGTTGCACGCCGATTTTTCAAGGCTTTCTGCTTTGTTTCTGTCGCAAGGTGATGCCCAGCATTTGATTTCCGATAAGGCATCTAGTGTATATTTCAAAAGTTGCATAAATGTTACAACTTCTGTGTGTCGTTCCACAAACGTGTTTCGCACAACGTAATGAGGTGCTTCTTGGTCATGAAATTACCAGAGTCACTTTCTATGAGGCTCTTCAACAGATCCGTTTTTTTTTGCACTTGCTCTAAAAGTCAATGAAATTTCTCGCACAATATTTTCTGCATTTCAAATAGGAGGTACCTTGATTGCAGCGGAAGCACTGAATTTTAGGCAGTGCATGGCGCAATGAAAATAAAAGACCAATGGAGCTGCCTTTTTTATTGTTGTTGAAGCACCAACCCGTTCACTGGCCATGGCTCCTGCCCCATCATAGTCTTGTCTCACACAAAGAGACACAAACCGAGCTCACAAATCTTTCTTAGCAACGTTTCTCCAATAGCTTTGCCACTCAACTTGGTTTCATTATGCTCATTTTCACCAGGATTATTAGATTTGATGTCAGAAATCAAGTTTAATACCTGAATACCATTACCGTGTCCTCATGCAATTTCCAAACTCCAGAATCGCTTGGTGAAACATATCTTATAACAATTGCCAGTTGTTCTCTTTTTTGGCGATCAATTGTTTCATCAGCTATGATAGACCAGAACTGTACTTTTTTGATCTTGGCAACAACACTTTCCCTAATCATGTCACCAGCAAGGCAAATAAGTTTATTTTGAATCGAGGATGAACCGAAAACGAAGTAAAGCCCTCAAATTTCCGTCATTTTCTGTTGATTCATCTCCGCTGAAAGAAATTGTCCCTAGTTCACCTCTGTGGTCTCTGAGGGAAACATTTTGCCGAGAATAGGTGAGAATTGTATCAATACTTGGACAAAGGCGATCTCTGTTTTGCTGAATCTCCCGCTTGTAAGATTCGTTAATGTGCTCTTTAATATCTGTTCCATGTTGAATTACTGTTTGTAGAAAGTGTTCCATTGCAACTACGTTTTCTTGGTGGAATTCAGTGGCCTGATGACTTGATAAAGCTCCATGTTTGCCTGTTAGATCATTAAATTGTGTAAGGGGTTTTAAAACCAATTTTCCTGGTAGCTGACCTTTTCCTCTACTTCTACCACCTACTCCACTACAACCTAAAAAAAAAAACACATGGCACACAAAACACTCCTTCCATCCCTTCAACTTTGCTTATGCTCAACCATGGGAACTTCTCACAATGATGGGGAAGCAAACGCCTCTTGCGCATTTTCCTGATTTTATATGAGATGAAATAGGAAAATCTTCTTCCCTTGATGGTTTCCATGGGGATACAAATTTAGCTCGGTCTTCTTCATTTAAAGTTTGTGAAAGTACAGCATAACCAATGTCATTGTCAGCTGCGTTTGTAGAAACGGTAACGGTATCAGTACTACATTGTTGGAGTGGTTGGTCTGATGTAATGCCAGCTTCAGTTTCACCAGGGAGAACAGCGTTTTACCGTGCGCCCGCCAAACCATACAACGCAAATATGATTAGTCAATAGCAGTCCTTTCCCTTCTATTTTTGTATAGGCTGGTTCCTGACCATCATACAGCAACATGCTAGTATATGGTCGATTCTTTATCTGACTAGCAAAAGCCCTGAATTCCAATAGGAAAATGACGTTATTATACTTTGTAGCCTAGGCAAGCAATTTTCATGTTTTCCTTCAACAATAATCTGGAGTTGACGGGAGAATCATGATACTGCTAGGTTGTCTAGAGCACTGCCCGCCATCCTATTTTTCTGGACTGTGAACATATTTAAATAATGTGTGTTTGCTCCACCCACACCGACGATGATAAATAGTTTTATTATCTCGTGGAACTAGTTTCAGGTAAGCCTATATTAAAGACGATAGAAGAACAACAAATGGTCACTTATGTATACATATCATTAATATATTTACTGGACTGGGCATACATTACCTTCATCCGTGTTTTCCCTTTTTCTTTAAAAAAACCATATGCGAAAAGTGACATTTTCAAAATTCAAGTTCAACCGAACTTAATTACCGCCTTCAAACCTCAGACAAATTGATTTCTATTTGTGGAACATTTTGAGCAAAATGATGGGGCACTTCCAGTACTTTGTTATCGCAAAGCAGTAGCAGAATGGCGCCATCTTCAATCGTCATCGAGTAAGAACAGGCTTGGCAAATTCACGGCTTTTAACAAATTAAAAATTGCGTCAAAAGTTTCTTTAAAAATTTGAAATATTTTTTGTTTTGTTTTACAGGGATACAAGGAATTTACATTGCAGGGAATGCAGGGAGATTTGCATTTCATGTATGCGCATTTGTACGATACATAGTCATTGAGGTGTAATTTAATTTTTGTCAATATGGGATGGGGGAGGGGGAAGGCATGGCCCCGTTGCCCCTCTTGCTACGCCAGTGAGCTCACCCTCCCCACCAAGAAAAGGAAAAAGAGAAGAATTAAGAAGAGGGTAGAGCAACTTATTGACGTTCATAGAGATTATTCTTGCAACCCATCTCCACGCTATGCATGTCATGGAATGTTAAAAAGTTTTCAATGTTAGAGTTTAGAACCTCGTAAAATGTTTATAGTTACTGACCGCCTTGAAGGTCTGCGGACATTTAACAATTTGTACATTAGTTTGTTTCTATTTTCAACATTCAGGCTTAAGATATTTTGGAACCCACTTTACTTGGGAGGATGGAAAACCATTTACCTACTCTGACTGGCATCTGTCAAGGTTTGTCAATTTATCATAGCAATGATAACCTATGTTTATTTATGGTATTATTAATATACAAGGACGAGATGATTGGTATTATTAAAGTACAAGAACAAGATAAATGGTATTATTAGGATACAAAGCTGATGATTATTGTTATTGAGGCACACAGACAAGATAAACGGCATTATTAAGGTAGAAGGACAATATGAATAGTATTATTAAGGTACAAAGACAATATGATTGGCATTATTAAGGTACAAAGACAAGATAAATGATATTAATAAGCTAAAAAAAGCTGATTGGTGTTAATAAGGTACAAAGATGTTGATTCGTATTATCAAGATACTTGAATGATGAATGGTATTATTAGGGTAAAATGGCAAGTTTATTGGTATCTTTGCAGCAAACAACCAAACGACCTACAGATCGAATCATGTGGAGCCATTGTCCTTGATGAAGTGTTGCAATGGCATGACATATCATGTGCAGGGAGGTTTGGAACGCAGTTTATTTGTCAGAGACCTACAGAGAAAGGTAAGTAAACAGAGGATTATCATCCCAAAAAAGATTAAACACATACAAATATAATTATGCACGGCTGATGAAATGGTACCATAATGCACTGTCAAAATGGTTGATATGGTGCCATATTGTAATGTTGATATGGTGCCATATGCAATGTTGATATGTAACCATATTGTAATGTTGATATAATGCCATATTGTAATGATGATTTGGTGCCATATTGCAATGTTGATATGGTGCCATATTGTAATGTTGATATGGTGCCATATTGTAATGTTGATATGGTGCCATATTGTAATGATGATATGGTGTCATATTGTCATGTTGATATGGTGCCATAATGCAATGTTGATATGATGCCATATTGTAATGTTGATATGGTGCTATATTGTAATGTTGATGTGGTGCCATATTGTAATGTTGATATGGTGTCATATTGTGATGTTGGTATGGTGCAATATTGTCATGTTGATATGGTTCCATAATGCAATATTGATATGTAGCCATATTGTAATGTTAATATGGTGCTATATTGTAATGTTGATATGATGCCATATTGTTGTGTTGATATGGTGCCATATTGTAATAGTACCATATTGTAATGAGGATTTGGTGCCATATTGTAATGTGTCATATTGTAATGTTGATATGGTGCCATATTGTAATATTGATATGGTGTCATATTGCATTGTTGATATGATGCCATATCGGCATGTTGATATGGTGCCATATTGTAATGTTGATATGGGTTATCATATTGTAATGTTGATATGGGCTATCATATTGAAATGTTCATATGATGCCATATTGTAATGTTGATATGGTGCTATATTGTAATTTTGATATGGTGCCATATCGTAATAATGATATGGTCCATATTGTAATGTTGATATGGTGTCATATTGTGATGTTGGTATGGTGCGATATTGTAATGTAGATATGGTGCCATAATGTGATGTTGATATGGTGCCATATTGTAATGTTAATATGGTGCCATATTGTAATGTTGATATGGTGCCATATTGTAACGTTGATATGGTGCAATATTGTAATGTTGATATGATACCATATTGTAATGTTGGTATGGTGCCATATTGTAATGTTGGTATGGTACCATATTGTAATGTTGATATGGTGTCATATTATAATGTTGATATGGTGCCATATTGTAATGTTGATATGGTGCCATACTGTAATGTTGATATGGTGCCATATTGTAATGTTGATATGGTGCCATATTGTTATGTTGATATTATGCCATATTGTAATGTTTGATATGGTGCCATATTGTATGTTGATATGGTGCCATATTGTAATGTTGATTTGGTGCGATATTGTAATGTTGATATGGTGTCATATTGTGATGTTGGTATGGTGCTATATTGTAATGTTGATATAGTGCCATACTGTAATGTTGATATGGTGCTATATTGTAATGTTGATATGGTGCCATATTGTAATGTTGATATGGTGCAATACTGTAATGTTGATTTGGTGCCATATTGTAATGTTGATATGGTGCCATATTGTAATGTTGATATGGTGCTATATTGTGATATTGATACAATGCGATATTGTAATTCTGAAAGTAAACAGAGATATTAGTAAACATGTGACAAGTAATACTTTAAAAGCAATAAATGAACCCAACGAAGAGAACATTTTGAAGCAGCCAAAATTCTCACTAAAGATATAGCAGTGGTACTGTAGGATAACAAAATGATGGGAGGGGATGTTATATAACAGCGGCATTCATTAAGCACAATTAATTATGTGTATGTAGGAAGGGGGAAGTTTGAGGCAAAACAGTTTCAAGGTCCAGTAACATAACCTCTAGTGTCTATTGTCCAATTGAATTGCAATTTATTTGCGTTGATAGTTATTTTATGCCCCACATAATTGATATATTTGGATCCACACACTTTTCATCAAAAATGATATTTCTGTTAGAAGGGTACAATTTTACAAACTTGGAAAAAAACCTGTTGGAACAATTCAGTTTTTGAAAAGCTACATACTTTAGTGTTGTAATTCTACACTACTTTATTTACTTCCTCAATTTTTAACTCCCCTTCTCTTTTCTATTTTTTATTTGTGTTTTAATCTAATTAAGAATTAGAAATAAAACAACAGTAACACTGTGGGTCAATATTGAATAAGTTGAGGTAGGGGCAGGAGGGCTTAGATGGTAACATAGAGTAAGGAGACACTGGGGATGTTAAGATAAGTATGCCAATGTTTAAAGAATGAAAAATATAGCAATACAAAATGAGACAATCTGGGAACTAGGAAATGCTAAGGAAAATTACAATCATTGATCATGTATAATGTTTAAGCTTCGTTCATAACTATAAAAAGGAATAGCCTAGGATCTTGAAATTTGATATAGTGAAAAAAGGCTAAGCGGGTATCTGAATTGTACCGTTTGATTTACAACACAATGCATTTCAACAAAAATGTGTTTAACCTTGATTTGTATGTAATCCAAACAAGATAATTATGATTTAGACTTTATAGAATGTTTGGTATGTGGAAGTGTTAATAAACTGCGGGTACTTGACGGTATGTACAGTACGTTTATTTTATTGAATTTGTAGTACTGCAGGGTACAATGGACTGTCAATTAAAGAAGACTTGGGTTTGAAATCTCAAGTGCTTATTTTCTTTTAAGTAGGTCGCTACAGATGACACTTTTGTACAAAATGTGCTTTTTTAATACAGAAAAAAATTACACTTTCAAAAGTTTCAATATCTATGTTTTTAAGTCAATTTATATGTTCAGGCAAAAGGCTATGATCCAAAATTAAGACAATAAGTTTACAAAATTCACCACAACAGTTGCAATTCCATAAAACCTTCACACAAAACTGTAATCATCTATTTGTGTAAAACCGAGAAACTTTTCAGTATTGAATAGAAAAGTAGATTAATAAAAGCAGTACAAACTTCACGGAGTGGCCCAACGAGTTTTAAGGTTGTGGGTTTCAATTCAAGATCCTTTTATTGTAAATCACTTCATGCTCTTTCTTTTCATACAGCTGCTGGGGATGCAGCGTTGAAGCACCTCGAATATTCAAGTTTGTGTAAGAGCCTTCCATTTTAGTTTTAGTTCATTTCAAGGCTTCATGCATATTACCATGTAGTAATGTCAACATTAATGCTCCAAAAACGAAAGTTAACTACAATGAGTGGATTATGGATAAGACTTAAATGTATCTGTATGGTACTGGAAAGTAGCTCACCCCTGACAGCCTCAACAAGAATTGTACAGGGGTTGTAGTGCGCTAAACGATGGTTAGTTCCGTAATTTACTCAATACACTCTTGACGAGTCCGTGGTCCTATAGGTAATTACAATATACAGATATAAGGCAATGAGTTCCAGTCTTTGATAGTTGTTTTGTAGAAGATTAAAATGTTGATGTAGTTGGAATTGGTATCTTGTAATGTCTCTTATTGAATTCCAAATAAAAGTCAGTGGTTGGTTATCGTTTAAAGTTAGATAAAGCCTTGATCTCTTTTCCTGTCTACCATGACTGCACCTTGTTTATCACGCCAGTGACACTGTTTGTTCACCAGGAGTCATACGAGATAAATCTACAACCATGGACAAAAGAATTTAACCCATTTTCATTACCCCTTGTACCCCATTTCAATGTTAAAACAACTTAAAAGTGGCATGTCTTAGTTATGTCCCAAACTGGATAGAAGAAGGAGGGGGCAGTGGGAGGGGGAGGAGGTCAACGCTTTTGTTTATGATTTTCTGAGAAATAGAGGTAATATGTGTAAAGTAGGGATTCACACAAATACAGTTATGCATGCAGTAATGAAGCTGTTTTAATTTGTCGGCATAAATGTATGTTTAGTTGCAACTTCAAAAAGTAAATTCCAAGAAAACGGAAGGTATGGTGCACAAACGTCTTTAAACTTATTTGACGAAAGTGAGTGGGCTTACATTGTTTGTTTGTTTTTTTGTACAACAAAATTAATAAAAAAATTAGATTTATAATTGTTTCAAATGACCGAAAAATTAGTATTAAATCCGTAAAAAGTAACATAGATAGTTACAAATAACCACGCATTTATGTTACTCATCAGTCAATGATATATTGGGATGAATGTTTTCTTTATTTCGAGTTGATGGAATGTTTGTTGATGGATATTCCTTATAGACAAGTTCGCCTGTACAGATGGTGAGCCCCACGGTCAGCCGTCGCAACATTGTGTAAATTCATATGGAGAAATCGGTGAACTCCATATTTAAAAAATAATTGACAGTATCCTTAAAGGGAAATTCCCATGGATTTTCACCTTTTTTATATATATGATAGAGAAAATGTTTAGAAAGAAAGTGGTGAAAAAATTATGTTAATTTCTTATTCCGTTTAGAAGTTACGAAATTTTAAAGCATTTTTGAATTTGGACAATATTGACTGATTGGCAACATCTGTGATGTCATAGAGACAATTTCAACAAAACGTCTTTGTATTTCTTTAAAAATGATTTGGATATATTTCTTATTGACAATGTGATGTACACCAAGAAACAAAATGTTTTCTTGTAAATTATATATTCCACCATATCTCTACAATGAAGCGAAAATGCTGCACGATAATGTAAAAAATGTGTTAGTAAATTTATAAGAAATACATAAGAAGTGCGCTAGAATTGCCTTGATGACATCACCAAGCTAAAGGACATTTACTTTACGGGTTTTTAAAGAACATTTTTCTACTCTTTATTTGTTATAACTTCTAAATGGAATAAGATATTAACATAGTTTTTTCACCACTTTGATTCTATAAATTTTCTTTATGATATATGAAAAAATGAGACTCCATGGAAATATTTCTTTAATTTTTTTCGATGTTTACCGTCCTTGGTAATTAGTTTTGCGTGTAGAACCAAGTGGTTCACCAACTGTGTCGTTAAATGATAAGGGCGGTAATCTTATTCTAAAGGGGCGTTTAAGATATATACAGTGTTTTCAGACATTGTCCTGGGCTCCTGGTAGAATTTCTTACAAATACGCGTTAACATGAGCAAGAGCGGCTTTCGGCTTTGCGCTATTTTGCGAAAGGTCACCATCTTAAAAAAAAACACCCTCGTATTTCGCTTGTTTGCGAAGTTAAATATGTCCTCGAATTTTGTATCTATGAAAGACGCAAAATGCTCTGCATTCATTTCCTCGTAAGGTCACTTGATGTGACCCTCTTGCCGTGAGAAGGCGCTATTTCGGCAAAGCTCGTAAAAGATTCCTCTCCATGCGCTCATCCAGTTTTCGAGGGCGGCCCGTTTTTTCCGTAAAATACGAGCTTGGCGATTTGATTTCTTCGCGAAACGACCTGTTTGACACTTGACACAGAAACACAACATATGCCGAGCTTCACAGATACTTCGTTTTTGGCATGAATCTCTTGCCCAAACATTGAACAAACATTCTTATTTTCTTCTGAATATTATCATTTTACCTTAAAATACATAATTTCCATAAAAAAATCATCATTTATTCCACTGTTATTTCAAATACATTTCGACAAAAACAAATCGTCAAATACAAATCAAAACGCACTAATATTTTCGCAGTGCTTTCAATCTATATATACATATATATATATATATATATATATATATATATATATATATATATATATATATATATATATATATATATATATATATATATATATATATATATATATATATATATATATATATATATATATATATATATATATATATATAAATATATATATATATATATATATATATATATATATATATATATATATATATATATATATATATATATATACATATATATATATATATATATATATATATATATATATATATATATATATATATATATATATATATATATATATATATATATATATATATATAATATATATATATATATATATATATATATATATATATATATATATATATATGTATAAATATATATATATATATATATATATATATATATATATATATATATATATATATATATAAATATATATATATATATATATATATATATATATATATATATATATATATATACATATATATATATAAATACATATATTTTTGTATATATATATATATATATATATATATATATATATATATATATATATATATATATATATATATATATATATATATATATATATATATATATATATATATATATATATATATATATATATATATATATATATATATATATATATATATATATATATATATATATATATATATATATATATATATATATATATATATATATATATATATATATATATATAAAGTTCCTTACTTAAAATATATTACATCTATTCCATTTCTTTAAACATACTGTGTAAAATTATTTATAAAAATTCAGACAATAACGGACAAAAGTATTTAATCCTTTTTCTTAAGCCTTGTACCCAATTTCAATGTTGCGAGTGAATGCTAAAAGTTGCAGGTCCAAGTTGTGTCTTAATATTAGCACGGGTGAAGGGGGTGGGGAGGGGGGGTCAAAAACATTATTGTAGCTGCAGTTCGATGTATGTACATTTTTTAGCAATCAGTGAACGCTTGCTGCACGAGAAATGATCAAGACACGTGCCTTAGCTGGATCAAGTTTTGCATCAGGACATGACGACTATCCAAAGTCTGCACATTTAAGAATACAAGAAACGAGTGACCTACAGAGGAAGCCCCTAAATGTCTACAACACAGTTTTGGGCAGGCCTCAATTTTGACCTAGTCATTGAGCAAACAATTACAAGGTTACTAAAAGGCATATGCGGCTTGACTCATGGCAGTAATATGATGCACGACCGGTAAACATTGTGGACAATGCCAGCACTCATATCGTCTGAGTTGAATACTGCCATACCGGGACCATTCAGAGATTAGTGCAAAATTTCACCTTTCTCTCTTTTTGACCCCACCTTTCTCCTTTGACCCCTTGTTGGAAACTACCATCAATGGCATATTGCAGAATTAAAATCATAAAATCTCTGGTTTGGTTTGGCTTAGCGTCCCCTGAAATTTGAACATGGATCCCCCTTGGTGGTTCGTATGGTCTGGGCATGAGGTCCATATATCTCAAAAAAGCAGAGAGACTACAATGTATCATCCAACGGAGGTCATGAATTATAAGTGTAAGAATACAAATTACACGCCAATACAAGGCTTGAGATGTCCTTGCCAATTTGGGGAATCTATTCAAATAGATGATATATAGCTATAAGTTAAAAAGAATATCACCTCCTATCCCTTTAGCCAGTCTCTTACAGGGAAGGATTGTTTGACGTCTTACAAGGGTGTGGCGCTCAAAGTATTTTCATGGTAAAAGCACTTAAATTACTATCTTGATAGTACACTTTTTGAATAGCATTTTACTATAAGAGTACCAAATGTTTTTGTTTCTTTCCAGACTGTCCACCCAGCTTTTACAGATTTAAAGAGAAGTGTCTTGTGGTTGTTCTTCCCGTGGCTAATCCTTCAGGGAATCCTAAAGATGCTTGCCCTGAGGGGTCGGCTTTGTTATCTGATGGAAATATCAATGTACAACAATTAGCAAACACTTTTTCCTATGCCTGGAAACCTCTAGGCGATTTGCTGCTTCTATTCAGGAAAATAGAGGGCTGTCTTGCTTTGAATTTAACAGATCAAAAAGAATATGCAGTAAGTTGCAACGATTCCTTCAACTCAGTTCTTTGCAGTTCCGAAGTTAAAGGTGAGGTATTACTTTATTAACAAACACATATATAAAAGACAAGGCAAAAGTGAATAAACTGTTTTGATATATTGTTCCGTTTATAAGTGTTTAAACGTTTTACTGGTGCATATTGTCCAGAAGAATGATGTCACACCTTCACTTTCTTGAATTTGTTCCATTGCAACTGAAGTACAAAGTTTGTGCTTACTATTGCAGACGTTTTAATTTTTTTTCTCAGAGCATGGTTGCTCCTGGACCAGTAAACTCTGCTGTGTTTATCTGCCACAAAAAAAACGGAAATATTTAAGTAAGACAAAGATGTTTGAAAAATGTGAGGCTAGACTGATACCATTCATTTGTTATAAAGACTTTTTTATGATGACACTCAAATTACAAAATGGTGAGAAACAATTGATACATGGGCAAATTTGCAATGACGTTTTTTTATGAATGTATTTTCCATTCTTGCTTCTGTTAAGAACCTAAATGGGCAACAACAAAAAATCTGTTAAATTAGAGGGCGCCCTTCACACCAAATTATTTTGTTGATTACTCTTTAACGTGCAACAAATTTTGATGGAACTTTCAGTTTATTAATATGTTATTCCCTACAGATTGATAAAGTTTTTGTGTTGCCCTCAAGAGGTGGACTACGAAACTCCATAAACTTATAGACTTATATAAAAAGATAAGTTTGAACATGGGCCCACATTTTAACTTCAATTTTCTAATTTTTAGAAATGAATCAAATTTGTGGTGAGCATCAGTTTACCTGTTTATCCGGTGAATGCATCTCAGCGATTTATAAGTGCGACCGCGTCAATGACTGTCAGGACGGATCTGATGAAATTCGTTGTACTTTTGAAGAAGGTTAAATTTGTTCCAGAATTAACATTTTTGATATACAAGTTTGTAAGTTTCATAGATAAACTAGTAAATACAATGATGCTGTAGACATGGATGTGCGTAATGAAACTACACAACGAGTGGAAGGGGAGACAGGGGTGTGCAATTGATTATTTCGGTCGGGTGTTTACAGGATGGAACTAATATGGAATCTAAATGCTTGAATGTTAGAATCTTGTCAAGATTTTGATCAGTTTTGCGTATTTACTTTTTCAAAGTGTGAAATTTTCAAGGAAAACATAATCTGAAAGTCTAAAATAAGATAATTTAATAAAAAAGGACATCAATGAGTAGGCTTTTGCAATGTTACCATTGTTTTCTCTTTGATCAATTTCATAGGGTGCCCAGAAAACGAAACAATTGCCCAAGAAAAAGAAACAATTGAAATGAAGAGGGTATTTTTAGATAAGGATAGGAAAAAGCAACATTATATAAGTGGCTTAAAACTCCTGTGAAAAACAGAAAAATAATGATTTTTTTTCTTAGGTAAAAAGCAATTAATGTATAGTATTAAGATTTTTCAGCTGTTCATATATGCAAATTATTATTTCAATTTGTATTGTATGCATTTTCTTATGTAAATTTGGAGTCGATTTTTCTAATCAAGCATTACGTTGACATTTTAAGTCGTCATCTTGCTCATAAAGTACAATATGGAGTTTTGTTCTTTTGAAAAAAAATCATCAACTTTGATTATCCATAACTCTTGCAAAATTTGAAGGACTATTCAGATTTTTTTTTTCCTACAGGAAAAAAAAACGTGTAGCTATTCATATACTGTTTAGTAGCATCAAATGGTTTTGTTTTAGATTCCTGCGCAGGGAAATGAGTTGGAACGTGACGATGGACAATGCATTCACATGTGTTAAGCAGCATCAAATTATCTTATAGTATATTCCTGCGCGGAGAATGAGTAGGAATGTGACAATGGACAATGCATTCAAGTTGTGTTATATAGCATCATATTGTTGTGTTGTAGATTCCTGCACTGGGAACGAGTTTGCATGTGACAATGGGCAATGCATTCATACTGTGTTTCACTGTGACGCTGTGCACCACTGTGCTGATGGAACAGACGAAAGAGACTGTTGTAAGATTTGTATTTTTGCTATTGTGTACTATTTTGTACTAGTAGAGTAGTCTGTGCACCTTAACCACGACTGCATTATCAAACGTTGTGGAACTAGTTTAAGTATTTGGGGAACAAAGTGTTTGTGAGCAGAGTAGTGGCGAAGCTACTTCCATGGATGAAACTCTCAGTTACGCACGCAAATTACAATTTTGGGACTTTGGGGATTATTGATCACTTTGGTACATTCACAATGTTGGCTAAATGTATAGATATATAGGTTTAACACGAAGTTTGCTACAAAGGTACCGGTACCCATTTGACCTAATTGTTACGTCCTGCAACATGATTCTTGCATAATTTAGCATGCTTTTTCTGTCATATTACACGAGCCTTGTACTCTTTAACATTACCCGTTAGCCCTGTAACATGATCCTTGTGCCTTTTAATATGATTACTAGATTATTGCACTCTCTAGCATGGTGATTGTACCATTTAACATGATTATCGTCCATTTAAAACATGATGATTGCACCCTTTAATGTGATTATTGAATCCTCTAACAGGATGATTAGTGAATCCTCTGACAGGACCTTTGTACCATTAAACATGCGTCTTGTGCCATTTGACATGATTATTGGAATATTTAACTTGATGCTTGCCAACATGATTATTGAATCCTCTAACATTATCCTTGTATCCTTCAAAACTTTCGGTATACCCTTTATCATCATGATCCTTGGGCCTTTGAACATGATTTGCTAGACTTGCGATTGATTTTTGTGCTGTTGAGCCAATTCTGGTTTGGTGGCTTTCACCTTGTCACTGATTAATTCACTTTTTAATTGGGAAAAAAATGCATAGTCAGTGGGCCAAACCCTCATATCTCCACGTTCGTTGCACCCTCCTTGTCACCAAGGCTTGACACTCAAGAACTGTTATTCTTATTCTTAAGTTATCATTTCAACTTGTTGTCTAGTGTAAAACGAGATACTTTTTGAGAAAACACGTGTGAAATAGATACTAATTCACACCTTAATATATCCCGCAACTGTGAAAACAGGCCTGCCGCGAGTAAGAATATCGAAGTTTTAGCCAATGGGAAAAGCGCATTCGTTGTCATGTAATCAGTCACATGACAATATGTGCAATGTAGTGGTTTTCCACTGAGAGCTTGATATCGGTAGATTGACAACAAGATAACGAACGATACAAAAATGTATTCGACATTCTCGAGAAAAAACTACTGAAATTTGTAAAAAGTTGACAAATTTCTCAGAAAAAAGTTGGAAAACTTTCGGATATTGTACAAAACAGTGGAAAGATATCGGACATGTCTGGTTGAGCCTTATAGCCCTTCAATCGGAGAGCATTTGGGCAGGATATCGTGACTACTGTACCTTCACTTCGCATCAGTATCACAGAGGTTGCTAGGCTACCAGGACTTTATGAATAAAACGAACATCAAGAAAGCAAGAAAATCTCTTGAAACTGCTTTAGAAGGTGAATATCATAAACATGTTGTTTTGATTATTTTACTGACTATTATTCCATGTATTATTTATCAACTCACAACTTTACCGTGAAAGTAGTATATACACTGCGTTTATCATGAAAGTCAGGCTGTTATTACATGGTAGGCCTAGGCTGAATTACAAACTTAGGCTTATCAAACCTGAGCAATGTAGGCCTATATTAAAAGAATCTAGATATTGGGCTATCATAGCGTAATTGCTTGACTTATATTCATATTTTAAACATCTGATTATAAAGTGGCAGTATCTTTACCCGTAATGATATTGTCCGTACCTGTATACTGCTCCTTGTATGTTTTCAAACATTGAGATTCAGCTGTATTTATCATTTTTTTAGTGGGAGGTGGGCAATAATGTGCAGCCTCGAATAATCTTTAATTTCTAATAGTGGGGTGTGGAATTTAATTTGCAGTCTACTTTGACAGCAACGACTGCGTCTCCCAATTTTTTTTGTATTAACCATCCATTATCGGTAATAGCTTTTTGATGTGATGCCGGCATGTTTTCCATGACACGATGTAATTCATCATACAAATTATTTTATGTTGTTTTTTGTGCTTCATTCGTGATTGCGTCAGTCTAATTTTTGGGGGGGATTTGCGGTAATGTTGACCATAGGGTAGTAATGTATATCAAAGCAGTCTCGAATAGAATACAATTTTAAACATTGGTTGTGTGAAATTCAATTTGCAGTCTACTTTGACAGCAACGAGTACGTCTCCAATAAAAAAAAAATATTGAACCATCCATTGTCGGTCATAATTTTGGGATGTGATGACGGCAAGGTATGCCTTATTATCATAATTGTTCATGTTGTTTTCGTGCTCCATTCTTGATTTGGTCACTGTGTAATTGTGTGTGTGTAGGGGAAGGAAGGGGGTTGATCGTGGAGTGGTTGTGTATATCAAACCAGTCTCGAATAGAAAAATATTTTCAAATGTAGTGTGTGGCATTTAATTTGCAGTCTTCTTTGACAGCAACGACTGGGTCTCCAATGGAGAAAAAAAAAAGTAACAACCGTGCAATCCTGCAATGTGAACATAGTTTTTTGGTACATATATTGTACCTCATTGACTTTTGCTTAAGTGTGTGATTCCATTTTTCATGCACATGCTTTCGTACTCCATACCAAAAGGCAATCCATGTATAACTCCGTAGCCATATGTACAGATGAGCATTACTACGCAAATGTTCCTATTTTGGTATTTTTCAGATGAAAAAACTGATGCACCACCACCTTCAAAGAGGCAACGTCGTTCACTCTCCCAACCTAGCCGGGCGGCTGAGAAGATAAATTTTCCACTACTAAGTGCCATAAATCAGCTCGCATCATATTCTGATGTATCTGATTCTCTGCTTACTGTGTGTGAAACTTTTGTTTGTAAGTTATATAATTCTGAATCGACAATGTCACTGAATCAGCTTGGACATGAGAATTTTACAAGAACTCAACTGAAAAGTGGGCGCTTACCACCAAACAAGGACTCGCTGTCTTTACACGTCAAGAGGGCAAACTTTCAGGAATATGTCTGGAAAAACGCTCTTAAAGCATTTCTTGAAGTCTAAACCCTATTGATCATGGCTGGAAAATGGATGGGGATGAAATTGCGATTACGTGGATGACATAACCACCAGCTCTAAAGGCAATAATGGAACTTTTATGTTTGTCATTACAAAAAGTACTGTTCGACAAAGGTGTGCTAACTTTTCTGCACAAAAGCTTGCACATACAAGACTTGTACCAATACAAGAGATGCTGGTACAGTTGAAAATGATGACGGGGATGATGGAGACAGTAAGGAAGAAGGGATCTTGGAATAAGACTTTAACTTTCAAGATCTGGTGACTTGTAGAGACAACTTAATCCCTTCAACATGTAGAATGGATCACTATCAAATCAAAACAAAACATCCAAATTAGTTAGAAGTTTACCATTACAACAAGTTTAATTTTTTTGCTTTTCTTGCTCAATAATTTGTGACACAGGTAGATAAACAACGCCATAAATATATTTATCATACATACACTAAGAAAAGTATAAATTATATATTAGACTATTATGAATAACACTCTAACACGTTTTAAAGAATGTATTTATGATGTTGAACCAAGTTCAAGTAATGACAAAATACCTCAAAGTTCTAAATTTCTTGCCTTGGATTGAAAACAACTCAAAAATTATACAAGCTTTGTTTCCTGTAAAAGGCAACATATTCAGAATTTGATATTACTTCATATAGATAAAATTGAACTTGTTGCTTGTCACCAGGCCCTATGTTGTGATAAAAAATAAAGACGCGTTTCACTTAATTCCACAATTTGTTTATCAATTGATCATAATATGTGTGTATTGACAATGTTGATCAATCAAAGCACCTGGTCTCCACCTCTAGGAACTCTTCAGACAATCACACTTTTATTAAACTTGTAGGCGATGCCATCAACATTTAAGCCAGGATTGGAAAATCGGGCATCTCTTTCATGAGCTAAAAGTCACTAGTTTCCTCTCACTTGCCCCATTTAGAAATTCCACATTTACAGAGAATGAATTACATATGTTAATTAGTTGTTTTGTTGAACAATCATGTTTTAAAGATAGATTTATAAAGCTAAGATACCCATGAGACACACACTTCACTATGTACCAATTGTGTTATTTACCTCTAATTTTTGTGATAGCAGGATCAAGGTGAAAATTTGATGTTTTTTTTTTTTTATATCATATAAATTCATTATATTATAACATTTTTATGGAGATCCAGACCCCTGAATCCCTCTGGAATTGTACCTTGCATTTTTAGTGGGGACATCTATCTATATCCTACATCTAAACTGATGGAACTAAGAAACCTAACTATGTAGTCCCTTAGTTTATTCATTTTGATTGTCGTAGTATTTATTCCCTCTCATTAATTAAATTTAAGAGGAACTAATCTGAAATAAAACAAAAAATGAACTGATCCCTATTTAATTATTATCTTGAATCCCTAATTGAACATTTGAGACAAAAATGATTACAATTTAACTAAACTGTTCAATGTTGGAAATAAATATAATAATTATACGAGGGTCAATGTTCCATTTCAGATCATTTCCGGTTCCACCTCCCAATACAAACACTTTTTCTTCCTTGCAAATTTTTGTTAGTATATCATACTCCATATCATTCAAATAAAGAATTTTTATGCAAAGAAATAAAATGCATTTGTGATCAAAATTTCAAGATATCAGTGTTTTTTTTTAAATTTAAGTATCCTTTAAGTCATGACCTTGACCGTAACCTTTGAATTTTCTGTCCATGTTGTTCTGGTCATTCATATATTTCATCTCTGCAAAGAGAAAAACACTTACACTTTTATAGCAATATATCATGAATGTTGCTCCAAACTTGAATTTCTTTTTTTTATAAGTAGCGGCACTACTATATGGTGTGTCAGCAAATTAAATTTTGTAAACAAATTGTTAATAAATTGTTTTCTTAAAACGTATCTCGTTTTACACTGGACAAAAAGTCAAAAAATGTTGCGGAGGTGTTCCTTAACAATACCCAACCATGAAACCTTGGTGACTAAAGAGTGCAACAAGGGTTAATTTTTAAACATATTTTTAGAGTTCGGCCCACTGACTAGTAATTTGGTGAGAAGTGAGCATATAGCCACAGAAGTAACAAAAGCTCTATCAATGAGAAAATCCGAGTTATATTTGATTGAAAAATGAGTGAGTTTGGGTTTTAAGCTTATCTTATGAGCAAATTAGATCTATAATCATATGCAATCAAACCTTTGTCCCAGCTTGATTATCCACGCAAACAGACAAATTGCAAACTCAAAACGTTTTTGAAGTGGAATTTATGAGATGTCACGGTGAGGTTGTATGATCATCCTCTTTAATCCCCTCGATGTGGTTCAAGTGTATCAGCCGCGTCCCAAAGTTGTTGATGTGCTCCCGGTATTAGAAAAGTCACGGATGACTTCGATGTCAAACATTTTCTGTCCCTCAATACAAATCTCAATAGAAAAATATAAGTTAGTTCATATTCTAATGTGTACATTAAAAAAGGAAACTTTAATACTTCTCTTTGCTAAATTTCATTTGTATTGCAAAACATACCAGAAATATACATGTCGTGACTTTGTGAATTTTTGGTAGTTTATCATTAGCATTTGAAGCCATTTTACGGTAACAAAAACATGAAAACTTTACCCCCTTTACATACTCCTAGCATAGAATCACCCCTTAAACAGGCCTTTGAACTACACGCCACCTGGTGCACGTGCCCAAAGTTGCCTTTGGGGAAACATTCTCATCTAAATTGTTGTGACCCAACCGCAGTGCTTGCCCCCAACTAATAGATAAATAACAAAATCAATTGGTGACACCAATGGAGTTTGAAAATCAGTGAAAAATAACGGACAAAACGACAATTTACAAAGTTTGTAAAAGATTTCACATTTTCTTCTGTGGTATCTTTTAGATTTCCCCTCATGCAAAGAAAACGAATTTAGATGCAGTAATGGCTTGTGCATACCGAGCAGGAAAAGGTGTAATTTGTTAAAAGAATGCGCAGACGGTTCTGATGAGGTTTTCTGCGGTAAGTTATAAACATTTGTAGACGTAATCATTTGTAATCCATGTACTGCAATTGATTAAATTTTTTTTGAGGAATTCAGGGTTAAATGAGGGGGAAATGTGGATCAGTGACAGTAGGTTCTCTTTATACTTTTATGAGGGGCAATTTGATTAAAGGTCTATGGAAAAAAAAGTAATTTCTATACAATTTCTAGACAATAGTAATGTCTAGAAGCAGAACAGAATAGGTTTGAATAATAAAGTTTACAGTTTTAGGTTTTGAGCTAAGACGGAACAAGCCTTGATTGATTTTTTATATCTGCTAAATTAGTGAAAATCTTTACTATGCATGTAATTCTTTCAAATCCTTAAATCCCTATCACTGAAAATGATTGAAAATTCTATTCCTGCTAGAATTTGATTACGGGTATTGTACAGATTTTTGGTCAAAATTTGCTGCTCAACTTCAAGGAATTATTATAGATATTTTAAAAAACAGGATATGCATATTAATGGCGGAGATTTCGAAACAATTTTAATGGAATTTGATCAAATTTGTTGCTACTTTCATGGTTAGTACAATATCTTAAATCAATTTAAAGAATGTTGCATTTATGGTTCTTTCTTTGTGCTAATTAAGCACAGCATCGAGAGGGAGTTGCTGAAGTTATGTTTCTGTGAAAATTGAAGAACCAATATTCAAAGTAAAATTCAATGTAGACATGATAGCACGAGAGGGAGGGCATCATTTCTCCAATGGAAAATTCAAAAATGCTTCCCTAAAAATATTGCTATTGACATTATAATGTATTCCCTTAAGTGGCATAGGTCCCCTCTCTTCTGCTCTGTAAGAAAATATTTCCTCTATCGTTTGCTCTGTGATAAAATATTTTTATCACAACCAATGAAACAAATACGTACCCGACATAATATTTACTTTTTATATGTTTTGTTTGTAGATTTTAAAACAATGTCTGATTAAATTATTGTTTTAGTGGAGTCTCCGGGACATTTTCAGTGCCACACAGGACGGTGGATACCTTGGAGTGCTCGATGTGACGGCATTGTTGATTGTGTTGGACTAAAGCAAGATGAATTAACATACCTCTCAGCCTTTAACTCATATAACGAAACGTGTGGTAAGCTTAATCAAAAGTATTCACAGCTACAGCTAAAGAAAACAAATTATGTGGTAAACTGAATTAACATCGATCGGAGGCTACAGCTCAAAGGATGAATCGTGTGGTAAGATGAATTAAGATTGTTCACAGCTTACAGCTCAGGGAATAAGTCAAGTGGCAAGATGAAATCAAATTGGTCACAACCTACACCTCAGAGAATGAATCGTGTGGTAAGATAAATTAATATTGGTCACAGCCTTTGCTAAGAGAATAAGTCGTGTGGTAAGATGAATTAGTATTGGTCACAACCTACAGCTCAGAGAATGAATCGTATAGTAAGATCTATTTACATTGGTCACAGCCTAAAGTTCAGAGAATAAATCATGTGGTAAGATAAATTAACATTAATCACAGCCTACAGCTCAGAAATAAACCTTGTGGTAAGATGAAATACCATTAATCATAGCCTACAGCTCAGAGAATAAATCTTGTGGTAAGCTGGCTTAACATTGGTGCAGCTCAAAGAATGATCGTATGGTAAGATCTATTTATATTGGTCACAATCTACAGCTCAGAGAATAAATCATGTGGTAACATGAATTAACATTAATCACAGCCTACAGCGCAGAAATAAATCTTGTGGTAAGATGAATTACCATTGGTTATAGCCTACAGCTCACAGAATGAATCGTGTGGTAAGATGAAATAACATTGGTCTCAGTCTACAAATTTTATAATACTTTGTGTGGTGAGCTGAATTGGTCACAGCCAACAGCTAAGAGAATTAATCGTGTGGTATGATGAATTAATATTAATCACAGCCTAAAGCTCAGAAATAAATCATGTGGTAAGATAAATTAACATAGGTCACAGTCTACAGCTCAGATAATAAATTAGATGGTAACCTCTGCAGCCTTTTAAAAGTAGCTTAGATACTTTTAAGCAAAGCGAATTCATTCATGGTGAATTTAACTAGGATGGCTGCCTTACTAACAATATGACTATTTCAATCAAGTTTGCAGTTGTTTACATAGTATCATATATGGTATTTACACACAGCCGAGAAGTTCTTCAAATGTCAATTTCAGTGTGTGTGTTGTGGACTTCTTTGATTTACCAGGATTTTGGATTGTTATATCTATACTCTCTGAGGCTAAATTAACATAGTATTCTTCCTATTCTACTACAAAATTTAATAAGTGGTTAATGATGTATCGTAACACTGAAACCTTTCTTGTGGTAGCTAAATCACTATTATGATCAACCTATTCAGGGAACTACAAGCCAGTTCTTGAAAACGAATGTGGCATTGTATTCTTAATTGGAAAGTCGATGAAATGGTAGCACAATTGAAAACCAATACATTAAAAAAGAAAATGAAACGAAGATAAAACGTCTTATGTAATGCTTTTACTTGTGAAACAAGCTCTTCTAAGATATAAGTTATTACAAACAACGTTTTCTCCCTCTCTGAGCTACCTGCTGAATCCTCTGATAAACCATTGTCATTATAGACAACTTCCTGCAATATGAAATTGTGAAAATGTCATTTCCTTTTAAATTTCTAATAGCGTGAATCAAAAACCATGGAACAAGTATTTTAGCTGCATGAAGTAGTTTTAAGTGCGAATTGACCCACACTGACAAAACTTCTGAAATTATTTAGCTTTGATACCAAAACACTTGCCTTGTCCTTAGAAATATCTATTTAATGTTATTCGCATTGAATATCTATTGGTGAATACAACAATAACCCAAAGTGCTAAACATTCGCTCCTTGTCATATTTTCCAAGTCTAAATCTTAAAAATTAAGTCTACATTCACCAATGTTGTAAATTTAGTTTTCATGTTTTTGCATACTAAATCTCCCCTACACCCGCTGATTTTACTTTCTAAGTTTAAAATAACGGACTTTATCTTAAGCTTAGTAGGAATTTATACAGCGCCGTTAGTATCAAAAATAATAATCAGCAGCACTGTACATACATAGAGATATGTATACACATCTACATACATTACACAACTTTATACGAACATACAAACAAAGGTAGCATAATGGTAAAATTAAGAACTTCAGCACAAAGTAAATAAATAAGTTTTCAAACCTTTTTTGAATGAACCCATACTTCTGAGATTAGTGGAAACGAATTTCAAAGAACTGGAGCAGCATGGTAATGACCGTGGTTTTATTGTTTATGACTTGGTTGGTGCGTGGTTTTTTATATTTTTGTTGTTGTGATAACCTCAAGTTTCTAGATGAGTTGGTTGTAATGAATAGGCCAACCCAACTCTAGCTTTGAAGGTAAGTAAAATAATTTTGCACTCAATTCTATGTTCCGCCGGGTGTTATGTGCTGAGATCTGTTGGTGTTAGTGATTAACCTAGCAGCGGCATTTTGCACGCGTTGAACATTTTGTAGCTGGTATTTTAGAATTCCGAAAGATATGCTCTTACAACAGTCTAAACCCAGGAGAAAATTCCAGTTGATATTTTCCCAACAGTATTTTTTTTAAATAAAGTTTTATTTTGTTGAGTTTATAGAGCTGTGAAAAAGCTTTGGAACAAATGTTACCAGTTTGAAGATCCATCAAAAGATTTTTGCCAAACATTACCAGAAGGTTCTTTAGTGAAGATATAGTAATTAAACCTGCAGATAAAGGAAGGGGGCTATAATAATTCATAACAGAAAAGACTACATTACAGAAGTTATGAGACAGATCTTGGATACTATCTTCTACAAACCCATTGATTTGAAAATTACACAAAGCCACACAACAGAACTCAGAAAACTAGTCAGCACCTTTTCCCAACATCTGCAGGACGCCATAATTAAGCTAATACCCAACGATCCCAAGCTGGGGACCTTCTATACCCTCCCCAAAATTCACAAACTCCCACTGCTGACAAACGCTGCCGCCAACTCCACTATACCTCCAGGGAGATCCATTGTGTCAGGCATCGGAACGCTCACAGAACATATTTCAGCCTTCGTCGATAGGCACTTACAGCCCTTATTACCCACCATACCCAGCTACCTCAAAGACACCACCGATTTTTTACAGCAACTACTAGACATCCAATCAGTCACCGCGGACTCTGATTCTTGTAACAATGGACGTATCATCTCTATATACCAACATACCCCACTCCGAAGACCTACACGCAGTCAAGAATATCCCATCTCAAACAAGCACCACCAAAGAATTATGTGCAAGCATCTGTAAACGTACAAACTTTACTCTTACCCACAATGTTTTTAATTTATTAAACAACAATATATCCAACTAAAAGGCACATTAATGGGGATGTAAATGGCACTTTCCTACGCCAATATTTTTATGACCGATTTGGAAAAAAAAACTGCTCGAAAATTTTCCATGTAGAAACCAAAGCTATATTTAAAATACATCTACGACATTATTTTCATTCGGGACCATGGGGAAGGTACACTTAAGGACTTTAAACAAATGGCTGGTTTTCACCCTTCCATCAAATTCACCCTTATATATTCTAAAACCGAGATACCCTTCCTAGACACCCTTGTCAAGACCACACCTTTCAACACTATAGCTACATGTACATCTGTTAACTGCAAACCCACTGACAAACATACTTACTTAAACTACGCTAGCTACCACCCCATGCTTCAAAAAGATTAAAATTGTCTGCAGCCAGCTCTTACGCTACAAGCGCATTTGCTCTAGTCCCTCCCCTTTTGACAGTGAGTTTATTGACTTTGTTGCTTCTTTTCTAAAATGTGGTAACCCCCTAAAACTCATACTCCATACGTGACATCCCACGCTCCAAACTTTTGACATACAAACCCAAAACCAAATCGGTCAGAATAACTCTAGTCATCACGCACAACATAGGACACGACCCCATTTTCACGCACAGCAAACGCGACTGCGACATACTCAACATTTTCAGCAATCTGAAAACTATTCTTGACTCTTCCCCAGTAATGGCCAGATGTTAACCCCCCAACCTACACAACATGCTTATAACAAGTAAACTTTTGAACCACTTTCCCCGACAAAACTCCAACACCCCCTACGAGAAAAGAAGGTGTCAAATATGTAAACACATGATAAATGACAAATCCATTACCATTGACGGCAACACCTTATACCCAGGCCCAATCAATTGTGACAGCTCCAGAATTATGTATCTCTTACCTTGCAACCTTTGCCCTTCCATTCATTACATAGACAAACAATAACCAAATTCCGGCTACATTTTACCAACCAGAAAAGCAGCATCAGGCAAACAAATTGCGGCTTTCCAGTATCCTCTCATTTTAATTCCCCAGGACATCTCTCTCATCTCAAATTTTCTATACTAGAAGGAAACTTTCAGACGACAGACAAAAGATTACTTAGTAAAACAGAAATACTTAT
>JAIGNY010004575.1:1000000-1027500 GCA_020152595.1 Chiridota heheva | reverse complement strand
CTCGAAAAATTGAAGAGATTTATAGTTACAGTTTTACGTATTAAGCCTTCATCAGGCGCAACAATTATGATAACAGAGTATATTAAAACGTGCCGAGCGGGAGTACAGTCTGAGCTATTAAACGACCGAACAATTAAACACTAAAGAAATCAATCAACAGCAACTATTAAAGTAATGAAACATTTATTGCAGGATCTACACGACCCTAGAAAGAAAGAACAAAGGAGCAATGTATTAAGGTTAGCCTGAATTAAACCTTAAGTCTTCCGATATTGACATGGGCCAAGTCTTTTTTGCTGCCCTATTCTGTGTGTTTACAGCGTAATGAGACCTGCAACGATTATGATCTCATCCTGAAGACAACCCTTAAATAGCTACTAAATTATTTATTAAAAAACCCAGCTCACAGGTTATATGATAAGGACCGGCGAATCAGACAATGCCAAATCTAATAATAACCTACAAATCAGCATAAGGCAGTAGGCTTATGTAAGACAAATTACAATCTCTACCTCCATGATAAAGAACATCCAAATTAAAGGGATGTACAAGTTGAGATACACTTGTTGTGCATCTCACATAAGAAAAAGTCAGCTCAGGACAGCTCTAGAATTAGGCAACGGTGAACTTTATTTGACTTTACTTATCCCGGGCTAACAATTCATGTGCACGAAGGTTATGCCTTAAGCACCCGAAAGTACAAGTGTTTTAATATCTTACTGTTTTGATCACTTTTAACATATTTCTTATCTTTCTGACATATGAAGGAAATATTTCCATTTAAGTTAAAGAGAAATTGTCCATCATTACCAAACATATGTCCTCTTGTTCACATTGCTGATCTTTGTAGCTTGAGTAACTAGTGGGGACATACTTTGATTAACCCACTTTATTTCCCAAAAAGTAAGTCTGAGAATAAGGGTAGAATCACTAGTCCCAGTTGAGAAGTTGTCAGTATGAACAAAAAGGTAATAGTTAAGTTACAAGTACTTTCCAAGATTTTTACTATGAAATTTACACTAACTAATCCTGATTTTGTTTTCACATCTTATTTTTCTTTAAAAAATGAGAATGGCTCCTAAAAATGATTAAACAAGCGTATAATATACTTAAGACATGTACAAAATAATTTGTTTGTCTAAAAAACCTGATAAATTATTCTGCAGGGTCATTTCAGTGCAATGCGTTCCACTTCAAATGTCCCGAATCACACTGCATACCACAACGATATAGATGTGACGGGAAAATGGACTGCATTGGAGGGGAAGATGAGGATAGATGTGGTAAGAAGACAATTAATTTATTTTAGATTATTTGGCGGTGGCGGTGGCATGGTGTAGAATGGAAAGGGTTGCACTTTAAACAGATAGTGGAAAATAATTTGTTCTTAGTACCATGTAGAGTTAGAAGCATATGTTGTCATGGGTTATGATTTTAAAAATCTCTGTTACATTGATATTTGTGTTCTAAATCAATGCAGTACCATCAAATATATCAGTTTTGTACTACCTTTAACAATACGCCCTTTCACACTTCTAATCAGGCCCCGTGCATTCCCATACAGCCAAATGATAAAAACAATGATCCACATAGAATCGTTCAAATTAGTGCGTACGAACGCGTATGCACTGACGGGTTCTTTAGTACGCGCACTAAAGATTAAAATCAAAATGTGAATTGCATATGTTTGTTGTGTAATCTATCACCTCTAGTGTCCGGTTATTCATTTTGGGACACCTGATTGGCTGACAAGCCTCATTTGCATAATCATACTGTCCGGTTATTACTCAACGAACTGAAAAAATTACCAATGACAGCACTCCCATTCAATAACCGGGCAGTTACATATTCATTAGATTGGCAGTTTCTAATGTGGGATACTATCATTAAACTCCCACATTTATCATGGCAATCACGGATTACCCCTTTAATAATAATTCTACGCACATAAATAAATTATGCGGAAAATACTCAGTTTGAGTTTTAGCAGGAACAAACTTCTTGCTAACAAGCTGGTAATGCCAGAAGTAAATTGAGCAACATATTAGTCCAATGTGCAAATTTGCACAGCTTAAAATAGAATGCAATAAATAAACAACAAAAGCAAAATGTAAAAATTAGGCTTAAGAGTTCATACAAGTTCAACAGGGCTATGATTGATCAGTACTTGTACCAAACAAGTTTATTACTAGAAATGAAACGTGCCTCTTCCTGTTTCACTTTTTTCTAGAATCATTAGTCTTATTTTGTAACATTAGGGCCTAAGCTTTAAAGTGTTTACAATACAATTTGCACGTGCCTTCGTGCTACACAGTACTGTCGTTGTAACTAGCCTAGTAGTGCATAACCCTAGACCAAAACGCTATGTTCAACAACTTCAAATCTGTTCAAACCTTCCTATTTTGACAAATTAGAGAATATTAGATAACAGCAGTTTCTGTTCCAATAACAACCAGGCCTGAAAGAGTTACCATTTTCCAGTATTCTTCGCACATGACGGGACATGGCCGTGTTCTTCAGCTAAAGCGATCACATCAGCTGCACTATGTACAGTGCAGTGCATGTTTACAACTGGCCTGTTACAGCTGGCTAGTTTTGTTCGTTGGACAAAAGTACAATTGGTGGAATACAATCCGTCAACATCTCTCTGTGTCGTCATATACAAATAAGCTGGATTGATGCATATGTACACATTTCGCATGTTTCTTCATCTGAATACGATTTAACTTTGTATCATATTTGGTGATTGAATAGATAAAAAAAACTCATCTCATCTCGTTTACTCCCTTTGTTTGTTACACACAATGTGGTTAGTTCACTGAACATGCCGTGCATAATTACTTAAGAAATAAACTGCTCTTGCTTGCCCATTGTTGGTAATAACCGGTTCGCTCAATTAATTTGAACTATAATAGGCTCGGCTTCGCCTCGCCCATTCTTTTTCAAATTATTTGGGCTTTCCGATTATTACCAACAATGCGCAAGCAAGAGCAGTTTATTTCTTAAGTAATTATGCACGGCATGTTCAGTGAACTAACCACATTGTGTGTAACAAACAAAGGGAGTAAACGAGATGAGATTAGTTTTTCAATCCTGCAATCAGGTTCAACGTCAGGGAAAGTGTGTGTCTTGATTTTGGTACGAATTTGATTTGAAAGTTGATTTAGTTAAGCCTGATAAGTTGTTGGTCTAAAAATATCTAACGTAATTGTTCTACGTATCTTAATTATAAGTACTTTAAGACAGTAAAATCGCCCGGCGTTAGCACGAATCTTCATGCTCAAATCACTTAGTAACCTAATCCTCCGCCGTTTAACTTTAACAAAATGTTTTGCATGTAAGCTCTGCTGGAGGTACCAGGTTCTAAAGAGCTGATTGTTAAGTTAGGTCATTTCTTTAAGGTAACCCGAAATTTAAGGGTTAATTGCCCGTGGCAAGATCGGCATTATATGGAATCGGAATTTGAGGCGGTTTTATTTATTTGCCCTATATGCAGTCACGTAGCTAGAAGGGGGGGGGGGAGGGGTAAGGGGGGGGGGGGAGAGAAATTGGGAACATTTGCACAACAGAAAAGTATGTTGGATTTTTTTGGTAATCCTGATGAAAGTCAACTTCGAAAAAAGGATTCCAATATTTCCAAAAACCGGATCTTTAAGTTAGGCCTCAAAATTTTCTCAAAATTACCATACTTTTTCAGGCTCAAAATATGCGACAGTTTCCCCCAAACTTCCAAGGTTTCTCTCACAATACTTCCTGAAAATTCTCAAAGCTGTTCCTCAAAGTATACGATATTTCCCCAAAAGTGTTTCTTTAAAATATCTGACTGTCTGACTTTCCCTCAATAGTTTTGAGGTTTTCTTTAATATTTCCGAAGGTCTTCCCATAATTTTCGAAGTATTTGATAATTCAGCAAAATTCTAGAAGTTTGATCTCAAAACATGCGACATTTTCCTCCAAAATTCCGAAGGTTTTCATCAGAGTATCTGATTTCTTCCTTAAATGTTTCGAGGGTTTCCTTCAAAATATCGAAAGGTTTTCCGTTTTTTTCTTCTAAAAATTTAAAATTTTCTAAAGTCTTTCCTTAAAACTGCCAACTTTTTCCTTAACCTTTTTTGGGGGGTGGAAGGGAGAGAGGGAGGGATGGGGACAAAGAGGAAAGGGTTTCTTGGATTCGGATTTTTGTATGGTTTTGTACCCGTTCCTGCAAAAAAAGTCTAGCTACGCCACTGCCCTTATGTAATTTATTTTTAGGGGGATTTCCATATTCTATTATGTTTTCCGCACTAATGCTAGGCTGCCCCCGTTGGTCAAATTCAAAGGGCGGATTTTCAACAATCTCTTTGCAAAACAAAAAAAAGCTTGAGAGTAACCATTTTCCTCAATATATGATTTAGGACTATCTGACTATAGAACTAGACCAAGATGAAATTCCGGGCCGTCTGAATATTTTGGTGAGATAAATATACCTCACTCAGTATAGCGGTGAGTGAGAATACCATCTTAAATTACAGTGGCCTATTTATTTTATATACTCTCAAAATTGCTTACTTTTCCCTTCAAAATGTTCAGAATATCGGTAACGGAGGGAAAGGGAGGAGGGGTGAGGGGGGGGGACAAGTCTACTTTGATCCATTGGCGTTACTTAAGGGGATGTGGTGGGTGAGACACCTAGACAAAATCGTAGCGCAATTCCAATGTTGACTATTTCTTCGGGCAAAACTGCAATAAGAGCCCACTACTGAAAAAAAACTGCAGAAAAATTGATATGATTATATCTTTATGCTTTTGTTTCTTCGCATAATGAAAAAAAATACTTTGAAAATGGTTCTGGATAATATCATACTTAAATTTGAGCGTAAAATATTCCCCGAATTTTCTCAATTTTCAGGAGAAATTTATCCTCTGCCTTTTTAAAATTTTAGTAACAAGTGCTTATCTCAGTATGACTTAAATTTGTCTTTTAACTTCAATTTCCCGAACTTTGTCATTTTGTGTTGCTTTTTAGCCATTTTGGGGCACTACAGACAAGAAATCATCAGAGCTTCAAGGGCGTCGCCCCTGGACCCCTTTCATGGGGCCATTAAGCGGGACTGCTTTCCCTGGACCCCTACCTCGCTTTGTCCCAGTAAACCACGATTTTTCTATGTTCTGGAATTTTGTGTTGATTTTTAATCATTTTGGGGCACAAAAACAAGAAACTTTTAGAGCTGGATTCAATGGTCGCCGTGGCAGAGGCTATTATTAAGCGGATACATGCTCTTTTGCCGTTTCGCGTTTGGTACTTTAGTACTGTGCCCTAATCCAAAATGTTTGGCGATGCCACTACTTGGTGGGGGTGGGTGTGGGAGGAGAGGGGGGAGGTCAATTGTTATATATTGTATTATTATAGACATACGCTATTATAGACATACGCATATCGTTTTAGATAAGTCAGGCAAGTGCACATTTTCGTCGGGTAATTTTGTTTTACACGCCCTCTCCCCTCCCCAAGCTCGAAATCTAGTTACGCCCTTGGCTTTACTCCATATATTTTGAAATAGGTGTCGTTAAAGTGTGAAATTTAGTTTTGGATATCGCAGAATTTTACATTCTTTGCCCTGTCCAAGCCAGCTATCTCATGGGAGATTTTGTATTACTGTAATATTTTCTTTTGCCCGTATATTATGGTCACAGAAGCGTATGAAGCGGGGGAAGAGGAGTTCAGATTCCCGGTTGTATGCTTTCCTGCCGGTTGGGAGGTAAAAATGGGATAATTATTAACATATTGTTGGATCATGATAACTGGTCAAAATTGTAGAAAGATTGGAAAAAATCAATTTAAAATAGAAAACAATTTGGCAACATTTCTCGAAAATTCCGGGTAAAAAATAAAAAAAATTCACCAAAAATTTAAGTTTGTTGGAAACTTAAAAATTTGGGCATGAAATATGTTGGGTTCCCCCTGCCTGATTTGACCCTTCCTATACGTCCCTGCCGCTACTAAATCCTCACAGTTCATCCATTCATATTTACTTGGTCGGTGCCACGTCACATTCGGGAGACGACTTCATTTGTTGGAGTGAAAACAAACCTCTGCGTGATACACGTGGGCAATTCCATATGAGTTTACTGTGTGCGGTACGTATGGCATGTAAACAAACACAGCTGATCGCTTTTTTTTCACTCCAATGTGGGGTGGATGTGCGCGGCTGCTATGAGGTCTGATGATCTCAGGTCACATTTCCGACCAAGTGAAGAAGTTCGGAACCCTAATCTTTGTTGCTAGATTTGACATTCCACGCTAAAGAAATTTCGTATGGTATATTCGTAACAGAGTTTGTTTTGCATTATTGCAGATAAAGCGCGTACAACCATTTGTGCGTCAACAAAATGGTGAACAAAGGAGGCCACAGATTTTAGTGCGCGTGCACCTTCCAGTGGTATATAGTATACTTAGTTCAATGGTTCCAGTCTGCTTATGCGCACAAGGACGTTTCACATGTAAGTTGCGAGTAAACAAACCAACCAGTTTGAGCGTACAGCAAGATGCGCTGATGGTGATGATGAGTATTATAGCACGTCGTTTAGAAATACCCACATTGTACATGGCCTAAGGTTATAAATCGGGCTGAAATTGCACTTCCTGTGATAAGAAAATATAAGTTTTTTTCCTGATGACTTAATATTACCTAGAATACTCAAAAGTTACATAACATAATAAGAAAAAAAAAATTGAAGCGACAAAATTTTAATTAACGTGACTTTAAACATTTGTTATCCTTACAGTCAATAGGGATTTTCTTTGTATATTCGCACCTCAAAATGGCGGGCGGAACTGTGAAAGGGTGTATGGAAGATTGAAAGACTAACACAAACCTTGCAGGTTCTTGTGGGCGGCCTCTTCCACTCGTAGATAGAAGATATCTTAGTATATGCAGTATTAATTTTTCAACAATATCGGATTTAGGCACAAGCTAAATAAGCTATTGGTCCTGGAACTGAAAGTGAAAAAAAATTGTAGTGTGTTATATATATATTTTCTAAGTATCTCATTTTCTAAATACAGTTATAATGTACGTATTGTCGCTAATTCCATGGAAAGAAATACAATTGCTTTTTTTCTGGGTCATCATAAGCTTGTTCAGCTTTGGACTTCATTATGTCTAAATCCGGCCCTGTCAATATATCCGGCCTGAAAAAATTGTTTGTTTGCCCTTTCTTGTGGAATATTGTAAAAGAGGGGCAAGCGGAAAAAGATTGTTGTTTGGCTCTCTCAGGTTTAAGTATTAAAGAACATTTATAAAACATAATTCAAACACTGATTTTTTCAGATCCTTTTGTTTTGCTCAGTTTTTATATCTCACTCGTGCTTTTTGTGAGATTTGAGATTTTATATTCCTTTATATTTTCAAGCCCTTGTGGGCGGTGGGCTTTCTTGTCTGAAATTGTCTCCGCAGTAACAGCAACATTCAACAGGTAACAGTGGCTCCCACGCCATTTTGTAGTGGTTTTTGCGAAGCGTAGGGACTTTTGAAAATAAAAACAAAAATAGAAATTTAAAAACGCCGCCCTATTTTTCGGCGAGTTCTGGGCGGCGGAGGATGGCAACTTTTTGTAGGCCTCACATCAGTGTACTATTAGAATAAGACGAGTTTGTTAAGAGTTTAAATGGTTTATCTTAGAATTGCTAGGGAAAAGTTTTTTTTTTTCTTGCATATATATATGATTTTAAGGTAATGACCTATTCAATTCATAGTAAATCTGACAGGTATTATTTTACTATCTAGAGGAGTATAAATGTCCCTCCGGATCATTTCGATGTCACAGCAGTTTGTTCTGCATAAGCCAGATCGAAATATGTGACGGAGTAATGCAATGCCCGCAAGGTGACGACGAATTATTTTGCGGTAAGTTTCTCAAAGATAAACGGACAGTTTGATATAACAGTGTAACTAGAGCTAAATAGGATATGCTTTATATCATAAAACATACAAATAACAACGTTAGTCTTATTGTTTAAAGATTGACAATTTCACTGCTTTTCGAATTTGTAGGCTTTGATACATTCTTTATTTTGAAGATTCCTTAACAATATTATTGATTATCAATATGCCAAGAACAGCCATGACTGCTGTGACTCCCTAACCCTTAATATGTAAATTGGTAGATTAGTTTAAAACCTCACATGCTACTTATCATAAAAGTAAATATGTGGTACCATATCAATTGTTTTCAAATCTACTTTTAAAACTGTAAAACATATTACAGTAAAATATGATATCAGAACTTATATTGATCATTTTTCAGATTTTTTAATTGATATCATTTACTCATTGTAAAAAGGCGGTATCAGCTAAATTGTTTTAAAATCTATATTAAAAACATATAACGGTCAGATATTGTTATCAGAACTTATATATCTATCATAATTACAGCAATTTTTAGTCTATAAAATACAAATGTATGATGGATAATCAGGCAGACTAGGCTGCTTTGTTTATTTGTGAATATGATCCTCTGCCTCAATGATGTGAGGAAGAACAATGACTTCCTGCCAAAAATGTTGAATGTTAACATAACCCAATCAACGTGTTGTTAGAAATAAATGTGTCTAATAAATGCAATTCATGAAAATATTTTGAAGGATTATGAAAATAGTTTGAATTACAAAATATGGTATTGAGTTGAGTAAGAACTAATTTCTTTGAGTGAACATGTTGACAAGAGAGAAACGTTCTTTCAAGTAACACCTTTGGACGTATTACCCATTATATAAGTATTGGCACCTAGCTGCCCAGAGACAATAATGTGTTTTTAGATGAAAGAAATCTACAACTTGGTCATATTTCCGATCCACATTTCGATGGGAATTTACGGATGATTGTGTAAACCATTGATGTCTTGTTACACAGATTGGATTTGTCCACGTGGTTGTATCTGCAACGGACTGTCAATAACCTGTGAGGAATGGAGGAATGAAAGTGCACAACAAATACCACGAGCAGCAAAACAACTGTGAGAATCGCTGCATCAATAATGTGTCAATGTTGCATTTTGCAGTCATTATTTAAAAATGAATTTTGAAAAGTTTCTTCAATTTGAAGAGAGAATGTCATCATACAAAGTATCATCTTAATAATACACTTATATCTTGTATGAAAACCATATTCGTAGGAACATGCTTTTGTGGGTGCAGCATCCATCTGTCCATATTTCAGAGAAAGAATTTTAACATAGGTAATACATGTTGGCGTGTTTGGCGCTAGGTTTGGGGTCAAAAATCCACGAAAATATGTCAAATCATATGCATTTATTGGTTGTAGATCAGAAGCAAAACAATGTTTCTCTCAAAGTACTCAAGCGAGCTGGCACCCAGTCAGTCTGTGTTAGCAGTGGGTCATATATTAAGTGAATGTGCACCTTTGCCCCACTGGTTCCATATGTGACATTTTTCTTCTGAAAAGTATACAAATTTCTATCATTCTGCTTTGACTATATATTTGATTTCAATTTTCTGAACATAAAACACATAAAATAAGTTAGAGGTTATTTTGTGTCCTAATCATAAGAACGGGGAAGATCAAAACGTTGAATTTTGTTTCTTTTACAAGATTTTTCACCAATGTAAGCATATTTGATGTCTCACAGCATTCGGGGTCTTACAGTATTCAAGAGATTTTTGCGATTGATTTGCGAAACTTTTCCTTCTTAATCGTTCTGTAAGTATATACTCGTTTGAATTGAATGCCATAGCAACCACTATAGTATCAACTTTATATTGAATTGGACGAGACGCTGTAAACGTAGAAAGAAATAGTCATTAGTTAGACATATTCATGGACTGTCATTTTTGAGATTAGGTGCGGAAGTTTAGCGAAGGCACATATACATAGTTTTTCAATTTTTATGAAATTTTACCAATCTTAAAGCTTCCGCTGAGTTAGTATAGTCCGCGTATCGGGTAATTTGTCAAACCTGGGTAGAATACAGGGATTTTCAAATAAATGATCGTTTTTGGGCAGGGTTTTGGAAAGAAGAAGACATTAAGCATATCGGTCGTTTTGAAGATATCTCCCACATGTAACCCCGTTATTGCAGTACTCCCTCACATGTATCCCCGTTAGTTTTGTACCCCGAGCGTGCCTGAGCTTCATTAAATCTTAAGTCTTATTTTATAATGGAACGTGAAATTATTTATACAGTCTTCTTTTATTCTTAATTAAAACTCTTACAGGGTGTGTTCACAAAATGGAATCAAAAAATTCGAATTGATGAATTTTCTCGTAGCCACAACTTAAAACATTTGTAAGTATTTCTTAGTTTTATTGTCAAATCCTGTTAATCCTTCCATCCTGTAAAGACCTCCCACTTCTCCAATGGGAGGCGCACCTTAGCCATATTCCGATTTCTCTAATGGGAGGGAAATCTTAGCCATACCACACCACAGTAATGGAAAGGGAATCGTAGCTATATCCCATTCCTTTAATGGGGCGGGTATCATAGTCATACCCTACTCCTTTAATGGGAAGGGAAATTTTAGTCATACACCACCCCTCTAAAGGGGGTGGGGTACCTTAACCACACCCCACTCCTCTAATGGGACGGTATCTTAATCATACCTCAATCCACTAATGGGGCGGGTATCTTAGTCATACCCACTCCTCTAATGGTAAGGGAAATATTAGCCATACCTTACTCCTCTAATGGGGCGGGTATCTTATTCATACCCTACTCCTCCAATGGGGTGGGTATCTTAGCAATACCTCATTCCTCTAATGGGGTGGGTATGTTAGTCACACCCCATTCCTTTAATGGCAACGGAACCTTAGCCACACCCCACTCCTCTAATGGTGCGGGAATCTGAGCTATTCCCCACTCCTCTAATGGAGTCGGCATCTGAGTTATATCCTACTCCTCTAATGGTGCGGAAAACTTAGTCATACCCTACTCCTCTAAAGGGAAGGGAAATCTTAGCCAAACCCCACTCCTCTAATGGTGTGGGTCTCTTAGTCATACCCCACACCTCTAATGGGGCGGGTACCTTAGAGATACCCCACTCCTCTAATGGGGCGCGTATCTTAGTCATACCATACTCCTTTAATTGGGCGGTTTTCTCAGTCATACCCCACTCCTCTAATGGTTAGGGGAATATTAGCCATATCTCAGTCCTCTAATGGGGCAGTTATCTTGGTCATACCCCACTCCTCTAATGGGGCGGGTATCGTAGTCATATCCTACTCCTCCAATGGGGCGGGTATCTTTGTCATACCCCACGCCTCTAATGGAGCGGTTATCTTAGTCATATCCTACTCCTCCAATGGGGCACGTATCTTAGTCATACCCTACTCCTCTAATGGGGCGGGTATCTTAGCCATATCTTGCTCCTCTAATGGTGCGGGAATATTAGTCATACCCCAGTCTTCTAATGGGGCGGGTATCTTAGTCATACCCCACACCTCTAATGGGGCGGGTACCTTAGACATACCCCACTCCTATAATGGTAATGAGAATATTAACCATACCCTAGTCCTTTAATAAGGCGGGTATTTTAGTCATACCCCACACCTCTAATGGGGCGGATACCTTAGACATACCCCACTCCTCTAATGGGGCGCGTATCTTAGTTATACCATACTCCTCTAATAGAGCGGTTTTCTTAGTCATATCCCACTCCTCTAATGGTAAGGGGAATATTAGCCATACCCCAGTCCTCTAATGGGGCAGGTATCTTAGTCATAACCCACACCTCTAATGGGGCGGGTATCTTACTCATACCCCACACCTCTAATGGGGCGGGTATCGTAGTCATATCCTACTCCTCTAATGGGGCGGGTATCTTTGTCATACCCCACACCTCTAATGGAGCAGGTATCTTTGTCATATCCTACTCCTCCAATGGGGCACGTATCTTAGTCATACCCTACTCCTCTAATGGGGCGGGTATCTTAGCCATATCTTACTCCTCTAATGGTGTGGGAATATTAGCCATACCCCAGTCCTCTAATGGGGCGGGTATCTATGTCATACCCCACACCTCTAATGGGGCGGGTATTTTAGTCATATCCCACACCTCTAATGGGACGGATATCTTAGTCATATCTTACTCCTCTAATGAGGCAGGTATCTTAGTCATACCCCGCACATCTAATGGGGCGGGTATCTTATTCATACCCTACTCCTCCAATAGGGTGGGTATCTTAGTCATAACCCACTCCTCAAATGGGGCGGGTATTGTAGTCATACCTTACTCCTCTAATGGTGCTGGAATCTTAGCCATTCCCCACTCCTCTAATGGGGCCGGCATCTGAGTTATATCCTACTTCCATAATGGTGAGGGAATCTTAGTCATACACTACTCCTCTAAAGGGAAGGGGATTCTTAGCCAAACCCGCTCATCTAATGGTGTGGGTATCTTAGTCATACCCCATACCTCTAATGGGGCGGGTACCTTCGACATAGCCCCCTCCTCTAATGGGCGCGTATCTTAGTCATACCCTAGTCCTTTAATAAGGCGGGTATTTTAGTCATACCCCACACCTCTAATGGGGCGGATACCTTAGACATACCCCACTCCTCTAATGGGGCGCGTATCTTAGTTATACCCTACTCCTCTAATGGGGCGGGTATCTTAGCCATATCTTACTCCTCTAATGGTGTGGGAATATTAGCCATACCCCAGTCCTCTAATGGGGCGGGTATCTAAGTCATACCCCACACCTCTAATGGGGCGGGTATTTTAGTTATATCCCACACCTCTAATGGGACGGATATCTTAGTCATATCCTACTCCTCTAATGGGGTGGGTATCTTTGTCATACCCCACGCCTCTAATGGGGCGGGTATCTTAGTCATATCTTACTCCTCTAATGAGGCAGGTATCTTAGTCATACCCCGCACATCTAATGGGGCGGGTATCTTATTCATACCCTACTCCTCCAATGGTGTGGGTATCTTAGTCATAACCCACTCCTCAAATGGGGCGGGTATTGTAGTCATACCTTACTCCTCTAATGGTGCTGGAATCTTAGCCATTCCCCACTCCTCTAATGGGGCCGGCATCTGAGTTATATCCTACTTCCATAATGGTGAGGGAATCTTAGTCATACACTACTCCTCTAAAGGGAAGGGGATTCTTAGCGAAACCCACTCCTCTAATGGTGTGGGTATCTTAGTCATACCCCATACCTCTAATGGGCGCGTATCTTAGTCATACCATATTCCTCTAATGGGGCGGTTTTCTTAGTCATACCCCACTCCTCTAATGGTAAGGGAAATATTAGCCATACCGTACTCCTCTAATGGGGAGGGTATCTTAGTCATACCCTACTCTTCTAATGCGGCGGGTATTTCATTCATACCCCACTCCTCTAATGGGAAGGGAATCTTAGCTATACCCCACTCCTCCAATGGGGCGAGTATCTTAGTCATACCCCACACCTCTAATGGGGCGGGTATCTTAGTCATACCCCACACCTCTAATAGGGCGGGTATCTTAGTCATATCCTACTCCGGCGGGTATCTTTGCCATACCCCACACCTCTAATGGGGGATGGGGGACTTTGTCATACCCCACACCTCTAACGGGGCGCGTATCTTAGTCATATCCTACTCCTACAATGGGGCGCGTATCTTAGTCACAGCCTACTCCTTTAAGGGGCGGGTATCGTAATCATACCCTACTCCTCTAATAGGGCGGGTGTCGTAGTCATACCGTACTCCTTTAATGGGGAGAGTATCTTAGCCATGCCCCACTCCTCTAATAAGGCGCGTATCTTAGTCACAACCCACTCCTCCAATGGAGCAAGTATCTTAGTCATAACCCACTGCTCAATTGGGGCGGGTATCGTAGTCATACCTTACTCCTCTAAAGGGGCGGGTCTCTTAGTCATACCCTACTCCTCTAAGAGGCGGGTATCTTAGTCATACCCTACTCCTCTAATATCACAACCCACCACTCTAATGGGGCGGGTATCTTCGTCATACCGTATTCCTCTTATGGGGCGGGTATCTTAGCCATACCCCACTCCTTTAATGGGAAGGGTATCTTAGTCATACCTCAATCCTCTAATGGTAAGGGGAATATTAAACATACCTTAGTACTCTAATGAGGCATATATCTTAGTCATACCCTATTCTTCTAATGGGGCGGGTATCTTAGTAACACCCCACTCCTCTAATGGGAAGAGAATCACAGCCATACCCCCACTCCTCTTATAGAAGGGGGGGGTGTCTTAGCCACAACCCACTCTAATGGGGCGGGTATCTTAGTCATACCCTACTCCTCCAATAGGGCGGGTATCGTAGTCATACCGTACTCCTCTAATGGGGAGAGTATCTTAGTCATACTCTGATCTTCTAATGGGGCGCATTTGTTAGTCATAACCCACTCCTCCAATGGGGCGGGTATCTTAGTCATAACCCACTGCTCAATTGGGGCGGGTATCGTAGCCATACCCTACTCCTCTAATTGGGCGGATATCTTAGTCATACCCCACTCCTCTAATGGGTCGGCTATTTTAGTCATACCCCACTCCTCTAATGGGTCGGCTATTTTAGTCATACCCCACTCCTCTAATGGGGCGGGTGTCTTAGTCATAGCCCCACTCCTCTAATGGGGTGAATAACTTAGTCATACACCACCCATCTAATGGGAGGGAAAGTTTTAGCCATACCCCACTCCTCTAAAGGAGGGGAATCTAAGCCACACCTCCCGTTTAACATCTAGGTGGAAACGTCATTCTTATCATAAGATAATAAAATACTATGACTGAGACTAAAGGAAGAAATATCATTTGAATGATATGAATATTGTACATAAAAGTGAATACAAAACTGCAAAAACGTCAGGGGTGCATAAATATTTGTCCATATCAAATTCAAAGAAAGAGGGATTAAGAATTCAGACCTTTTTGTCTAGATCTCTCTACTAAATCAAGATTTTTATTAGCGAATCCTTCTTTTGGTTTGGAGCTTTCTACTCTTGAAATTTGTATCAAAAGAGTCAGTTTATACGTGTATTTCAAGTACATTTGAATGCTACATTGTAATTGCTGTTAAACATTTGATCTTTTCTAAATGCTTTCAATTGAACAAATATGGTGTCAGCTCCTAGCTAATCCTTGTTAAATGATATGGTGTCAGATCCTAGCTAATCCTTGTTAAATGATATGGTGTCAGATCCTAATAATCCTTTGTTCTAAGGAGTAAGGAATCATTAGGATTACAGATTCACTTGGACTACCAGTCATTGCAGTCTTAGCTTTAAAAGCAAACTATACTATTTTCAAATGTAAAATAAATGCTTTGATGGAGCAATTCACGCTGTATGAATATCTACTGTAACTGTGAAATACCAGTTGGACAGGTACAGGTGTACTGTATGGGCGTACAATAACATACACAGGTTGTTTATTTTGATTCAACTTGTTCATAATTCAGAGGCCATATTTCGATTTATTGAGGATTCTTTTCGGCCTAGCTACTAGAACTATTGTAACAAGATGACTGAATGATACATAGATGGAATAGATAATAAAGATAAATCACAATCTTATTTCAGGGATTTATCTTTCAATGCAATCTCAGAACTGAAACCAGAGCTGTTTGTGGGTCTGGTAACCTTGAAGACACTGTAAGTATGATAAAGCTGCCATTGCCACTAAAAATATGTTAAACAATATAATGAACACCATATAATGAACACCATGGTAAAATGTATGCTAAACAATATGATTAATACCATGGTACACTACGTATGCTAAACAATAGAATAAATACCATGCTATACTAAGTATGCTAAACAATAGAATGCACATAACGGTACACTGTAAGAATTCTACGCAATGGAATGAACACCATGGCACACTGTAAGTATGCTAATCAATGGAATGAACATCATGGTACACTGTAAGTATGCTAAACAAAATAATAATCAATATGGTACTATAAGTATACTAAACAATAGAATCAAAACCATACTGTAATTATGCCAAACAATAGAATGAACAACATGGTACTTTGTAAGTATGATAAACAATAGAATGAATACCATGATACACTGTAGGTTAATCAGATAACACATGACTGAGTACTATAGACCTTTTCATATCGGAATCGGGAACCTCGATTGCTAGTATAGATTGCTTAAAATAAGCACTTAATTCACTAATGGCTCCTCCGCAATGGCTCGCTATGCAGAGCGTCGAATTGTCTGTGCCTAATCAATTGAAAATGCTGTGAACTCAGCGCGTCTTTAGAATAAAAAAGATGTTTCCACATAGCGGCCCACATGTTACAAAAAGAATGATAACTTTCTTTATGCCATCATTGCTGAATGGGCGTCATCAGGGGCCCAACGGGGGTATATATCCTCCCCCACGTTTGAAAAGTGGGATGGTACAGACAATCCTCTCCCACACCCCCACACGCGTGTACTTTTATCAAAGTAATAGTCATAGTTATAACTAAAGCTATGCCCAAAATTTACATGCATGAAAATAGTTTTCCGTCAGCTCTCTTATGTTATCAAGAAATTAAATCTTAAATAGTTCAGATAAGAACAGAATCAGAGCATGTATATCTTCCCCGCATATACATATAATCCCTCTTTCAACTTTGCGAGTCCCAGTAACAATTTTGATTCCCGATTCCGATAAGTCACTTCGAAAAAAATCAAGGGTTAAGAGACAGGAGCTTATGTAGAGTTACCTACTAAAGGAAAGAATATAACCTGATAACCACAAAATATTTCAGTCACAAGTGGGAAATTCTCCAACATCAATTTCCTTTCCCATTTATTTGTCAAACTATAGTTCCCCAATTTAATCTCCCAAACGGAAAAAGAATAATATAACTAGGTAAAAATAAAGTATTTTAAGTATGGAAGGAGAAGCCAGTGCTCCCTTGTCGCGCCCGGCCTATGTTTAGGACCCAGGTAGCTATGGTCTATATCTCATGCTTGTAGCTAGCTATGTAGGCTATTCCTGGGTAATGCCTTTTCAGGCATTTATTTTACATACAGAAATTTTGGGACAACAATTTCCCCCCACTTTCACGGTCGAAGAAAAGTTTTTGACTAAAGACTTATTTATAATCTATGAGTAAAAATTATTTTCTCCTAATTTTTTTACCGTTTTGCCACATATATATTATTTCACTCAAATGATATATCAAACATGCCTCATCCATGATCGTGCAAAATGAGATGTAATCTTGTTCTAGGGCATTTGTCTTGTTGCCTCTCCAGGAAGATCGATAATTACGAATATCTAAAAGCTAACACTCGCCAGAGTAATCAGGCAATGCGCGTAACACTTGTGTACTTGTGAATTGTATTATGTTGTTGTATAAAAGGGGGTAAAAATGTATTGAGCAAGTAATAATAAGTATTGTATTCAAATTGGTAGCTCGCCAGCACTATTTTAATGGTGTAGGAATCATAATTTGTAAATGTGTAGGTCGTATGATATGTCAAATTGAAAATCCTAATATACGTTAGTGTGACAATGTCTTAATCAGTATTCCAAGTAGTGCGTAGCATGTAGGGCATACTGAGTGAGATCTTTATCTCATTAAGTACATTAATGAACACCATGGTACACTGTGAGTATGCTGAACAATGGAATGAACATCATGACATACTGTAAGTAGGCCTATGCTAAACAATAGAATGAACAGCAGAAGACAAAATGAACAGCATGGTGCACTGTTAGTATGATAAACGATGTAAAGAATATCATGGTACATTGTATGCATGCTAAACAATAGAATGAACATTATAGTATATGCACTAAAAGTATCATAAAAAATAGTACGCTGTAAGTATGCTAAAATTATAGAATGAACAATATGTTACACCAAGAATGCTTGACAATAGAATGAATACCATGGTGCAATACACTGTCAGTATTCTAAAACAATAGAATGAACACCATGGTACAGTACACTGTCAGTATTCTAAAACAATAGAATGAACAACATGTTACAATGTAAGTATGCTAAGCAAACAAAGAAACACACTGAAGGTTGGCCAAGAAACTTATATGCCATCACCTCAATGAAATATATACTACCCAGATTTATAATATGACTTACTCCTACAGTCCAAATGTTGAAGTATATCAATCACCACGAAATATATTCAAGATTGTTGCTAACTTTCTGCTTCTACTTGTTCAGCCGCGTTCTCCTTCCCACTTCCAAAATTGCCCCAGATTTCCTGTTACATACCCCGCATCGTAGAGAATGGAAGCAATGTCTCATCTTTTGATCCGTAGTTACTTGACGGGAAATCCTCTTACATTGGTGGGGAATACTCCATTCACCGAGCTAACATCACTCAAGTATTTGTAAGTTTTACCTTTATCAAACCATCACATCAATACACAACTATAAAGAGCTGAGTTTACTATTATGTGGAATCGTGTATTTTGATTAGTTTGGTAATGTTCGGCCTATAATAACTCGGATGGCTATATAAACAAAATTAGAATTACAATATCATATTCTGTATGGGTGCAATCTTTATATTCTTTTAAACAATTCGACAATCATTTAATCAGGCATTCTAACATACTGTAAGCACTCGTTGATTTCCCGTAAAGAAATGGAAATAAGAATTCATTTGATGACTGAGGCAAATGCTAGGCAGTGTTTTGAATTTAGCAGTAATATTTTAACACTCAAAAAGTAAAAAACAGAATAAGCGGTTGATAGATAGGTGGGTTTTTGATCATTCATGTCATTGGTGCATAATATAAGGAACAAAATGATGGAGAAAGTATTTAGAAGGCTTTTTATGTGTTGGAGATATTCCAGTTTCAGCCTAGTCATGATATACCAAATCACCCATTCAAGAAGGAAAACAAATTTGGTGGTGCAGTGGTTAGGAAGTAGTGCCCATGTGCGAAAAGTACCGTCGTAATCGCTGCATTGTGTCCTTGAGCAAGACGCTTTGATTGTTTCAGTCCACTCAGCTGTAAAAATGAGTACCAGCAATGCTAGGGAGTTAACTTGCGTTGGACTGGTGTCCCGTCATGGGGGAACGCATGCTCTCTCATCCGCTTTCACAGTGAACAACAGGAATAAGAACCGGCCAAGGAGCATAATGGCTAAAGCTAGCCATTCAAGAAATTGAGCATATTGAATGAAAACATGTATTTGAAATTTGTGGTTTAAAGCTATTGCTGAATGATGAAATACTGGTATATAATGTGAATGTGATTTACTTTCAGAAATCATCTCGAGAATTTTGTTGTTCATTTGGAAAATGAAATCACTTGAAGATGTTAAGATCTTGAGAATTATTATGTGTATTACGTATTTGTTCTGCTGTGAACTTTCTGTACCATTTATTCTGAAGAAATTTATAACTAACTGAACGGGACGTGATATGAAACTTTAAAATCACCATTTATTGTCTTTTTGTCCCATTTAATAAAATCTAAACATGAAGAATCACTAAGCAATATTTATGTAGAATGGATTGATTCAATTTACCTGAACTCTTATTTTGAGAATTGTTTGTTTCTTGGTCTGCTTAGAAATATCGAGCACATATGGAAATTTGACTCTTCTGATGAATTTCTAAATGGACTTCCCAGGCTTGAAATTTTGTGAGTATATAATTGTACATCGTTTAAAACTAGACAAAATAATAATAAAAGTCAATGGAAGACGGATGATTAGCCTATTGAATAGAGCTTTAAAGTTTAAAATTCAGCGGGTACTGGGGAGATTATCTGAGAATCGAAAAGAACACATTTAGTTAGTGGTTTTTTTTAATGTATTTTAGAATTGTTATGAATGACTAGGGTGAGTTAAAAATCCTTATATCAATCCAAAATCCATGAAAATGACTGGAATGTGTATTCCTACCTAATGCAGCTAGAATATGAGTAGAAACAATTTTAGCTAAATTTCACTGCAAATAACTTTGGTATAGATAATTAATTGAAACGGATTTACATGAATAAATGGAGCTGTTTGGCTAGCAATACAAATCCATTGCTTGAAAGTAGTTTTTCAAACAGGCACTGAAAAAAAATAATCTTGTTATTGAATTGTCTTTAAACCTTTTTGTGGTGGCATATTTATGATGTTCCTGTCTAACTATTCACATCAGTGGTGGAACACGGGAATTTATTTACAGAGGCAGGTAAGGGAGTGGGGGGGGAGGAGGGGGGTAGGGGTGACAGGAATATTTATTTAAATAACACCACTAACGCCAGACAATTTTGGAAGCCCTGTCAAATGTTATAATCTTAATGTTGTTTTTTTCTTCATCTAAATATCTTTGCTGTGTTTATGCTTCAATGTGAATTAGGATTTCCCGAATAAAGAGTAGGGACGGAGAACAAACTTGGGGTCTATGGTTCCCTGGTCACTAAATACCTCCCTCCCCGGTGTATGGTCTAATGTTATCCTTCATTTATGTGCAGGCATGCAGCTCGTTTCTACTACTGCTGTTTGGTTCAACTGCAAGATTCCGTAAAAGAATGTTTACCTAAGCCAGATCAATTTTCCAGTTGTTCAGATATGATAAGACGATTACCTCTGCGAATCGCTATCTGGATGCTGGGGTTAAGTGCAGTTGTTGGAAATCTTATTGTAATCATTCAAAGATTCATCCAAATCAGACGTATTAAGCGTTCACAGCAAAGTCCCTCTCAAGCGATATTGATTACAAACCTTGCATGTGCAGACTTCCTTGTAGGGGTGTACATGCTCATCATCGGCTCAGCCGATTTATTATATCGGGACATTTACTATCAAGTTTCTGAGGAATGGCGGACTGGATTTATCTGCAAAATGGCTGGATTTCTTGCAACTTTATCAAGCGAAGCATCAGTTTTCTTTTTAACCATGCTGACAGTTGATAGATGTTATAATGTGCTTTCACCTTTATCAACTCAAAAATTACGTTTCAAATCATCTTTAGCACTTTCTGCTTCGATTTGGATCTTTGTATTGTCATTGGCAATTATACCAGCGCTGCCAATCAGTTATTTTGGAAAAAGTTTCTATGGTCGTTCCAGTGTTTGCCTTGCACTTCCACTTGTGGCCGACTACTCCAGCGGATGGGAATACTCCATATTTCTGTTTGCTTTTTGCAACTTCATCTGTTTCATCTTTATGGCTCTGTGCTATGTCATCATCTACTTTATTGCAATACAATCATACTGTAAGAGAAAAGGGAAAGGGAGTGAACAATTTCAAATGGCCAGGAAGATGGCGATCCTGGTGTTTACCGACTTTTTCTGTTGGATGCCCATTATCATTATGTGTCTTCTTGCATATGCAGGTAACCACCGTTATCACAATATTAACCATCAGTTATCATCATTAGCATTATCATGAATAATCACCATCATAATTTTTGCCATCACCAATCATGTTTATCATTACCACCATTATCATATTTTTTTGATAAAAGCTGTGTACTACTATGTAGTTGTTTGTCATATGGTAGTTATGTGGAAGGAAAATGATCTGTCTAAAACATACAATATTTGAAAAAACAATATGTAAAGTGCGCATCCTATCACACACCCACTGAATTAATATCTGATTCTTTTGAAGGTATATATCAAGTTCCAGAAGAAGTTTATGTTTGGACCGCTGTTTTTATCCTGCCGATAAATTCCTCCCTGAATCCGTACCTGTACACTTTCTTTGTGAAAACAAACAGGAAAAAGATATTAAAAGACTCTGGAACCAACATGAAAATGATGAAAAGCTCTGAAATTGGAACTAGGGCTGATAAAATACGAACTGATGTTCGTGAGACTGGCAAGTATTTTGTGCAGTAAGCTAGTGGTTGGTAAAAGAATTAGCTGAAATATCAGACATCTTAGACAGTTAAAGATCGTAGATTACTTCAAAAGCAGAAGCCTGTTCTTCTCTTCATGTGTTATTGCTATCACATTATAAATTAAAAGGGCAAGGCGCTTCGTATTCCAGCCTATTCTCATGAAGAGAACTGTGATGGAATGGCTTTCCAGCAGTGGCGGGTCCAGAGGGGAAGGGACGATGGCCCCTTGAGAATTTTCCGTTAATACTTTTTACCATAAGATAATTATTACTGCGTCACGGTTTACATGGTTTACAGGTTTATGTACATTTTCTTAGTTCAGTTTTCGGAAAATTTCCTTCAATATTTGGGAAATCTCTTTCATTCTTGAGGATTTTTTTTCATTCTTGTGCAATTTTCGGAAAATTTCCTTCCTAGAGTCCCATGGGGGCATTTTTATTCAATTTTCGGTAAATTTTCGTTAATGTTTGGGAAATGTCTTTCATTTTTTGGCAATTTCCTTCATTCTTGTGCAGTGTTCTTCAATTTTCGGTAAAATGTTCTTCAACTTTTAGTAAAATTTATCTAATGTTTGGGAACTTGTTTTTCATTTTGGTACAATTTTTTTTCCATTTTCGGTAATTTATCTTCGATTTTCGGGAATTTTCCTTCTTAGTTTGTGATATCCCTTTCAATGTTTTGGAAGTTTCTTTCATTTTCGTGCAATTTTCGAAATATTTTCCTTCATTTTGTGTCATTTGGGACGTTTGTTTTCTCTATTTTCTGGTAATTTTTCTTCAACTTTTGGAAATTTTCTTCGTTTTGAGGCAACTTTTCTTCGATTTTCAGTAAGCTTTCTTTAATTTTTGGGATATCTCCTTCAATTGTGGGAAAATTTCTTTCATTCTCGAGCAATTTTTTTCAGTTTTTGGAAAATTTCCGACAGTATTGAATGCAATTTTCTACCAAGATTTCCTACAATGTTTTGTAGATAGTTTCCTAAATTGAAAGGAAACCTTTCAGGGAGTACCTTTCTCTCTACTCTCCGCTTATAAGACTGCGTCTTGTCCCAATGTTTCATACATAACAGAACTGCTAATATAACACGTTATCCTGGTTTTTGGTTTGGCTTGACCGCCCCCTCCCCTTCACATTTCCCCTCCCCTTCACATTTTCCCTCCCCTTCACATTTTCCCTGGCCCTGTCCCTGTTTTTGAGTATGATTCACAAGAAGCTTACTGGTGTATGAATTCAACCAAATTCGGTCAACCTTCACTTTTTACAAGTGCAGTTGTTTGACAGCTACCGAAATGTTCTCTTTTGTTTGAAAATAGCATAAAGTTCACAGTAAAACAGTCTTGAAATAAAAATGATAATAAAACATATTTAGAGTAATGGCTGTGGAATTATTAAAGTGTTTCTTGTTTTATATAAAATCTGTAATGTTTGATTAGAAAAACAGCTCAAAATTTGGTATGGAATTCTTTTATTTCAATCTTTGAAAGTGTAAGTAAATGTTTTCAATAATAGCGAAAGGTACTGTGAAGATCAAAAATCGTTCTGGAAGAATCATCTACTCCCCTTCAAGCAACATAGAAAGGTATCTGTGCATATAAAAAAAATTGCATTTTGAATAATGAAATTTTAATTTGCAATTGGATTTTGTAGGATATTGTTGCCCTTTCTGCCTTTTTTAAACTAAATGTTCAAGTAACTTAAGTAATGTTGTTTTTACCTATCCATAGATCGTAAAGTCAAGTTCTTCAAGTAAAAATGAAAGATAAATTGTGGACTTTATATTTTCTGTTCACAGACACTAGGGAAGGTTTCAACGCTACCAAGTCATTGGTAAACATTTCAAAGATCAATCGAGTCATCCCACTCTTTTCATTTAACAAAGAAGAGAGGTACACCTTATCCTCCCTAATGGCTGTTCCTAATTTTTATCTAAGTGATGATGACAAGGCTGAAATTTGTGCCGACGTGCGAAAGGCGCTGCTGTATTTACATGACAGAGGTATTGTTCATGGTCATGTGTGTAAAGATTACATTGCACTAGAAGAGGTATGATAAAAATGGTTCTATTTACATGAGAGTGGTATTGTACATGTATGCAAAGACACGTATGGGCTCGTATGTAAAGACTACATTGAAATAGAAGGGGTGTGATGAAATGGCTCTATTTAGATGTTTCTTGTACCTGATTACATATATTGTCCTTACCTAGGTGAAATATTTCTTCTGTGGTACTAAGCTTTATGTTAAGTAATTCGCGCTGCTTCTTAATGACACGTGAACCACTCCTTAATTTGAAAAATTAAAGTTGTCTGTTATTGTGATAATGTACTATGGTACATTTTAAAGCATTTCCTAAGTTAATTATCTAAAAAATTATCATAGTTTCCATCATGTATGTGCTCTACGTTTAAAGAAAATACTTCAGGGGTCAAGCAAGTTCATCTGATATGAAAGATTACTTCAAGGAAACAGATTTGTGGAGAAAGCATTTAAAAGTCTTATTCCGTTAAGGAGATATAGTATGTAAGTTTGAAGTTTGGTATCATTTGTGTAAAAACAACTGAAATCAGACTAGTTGGGATGTCACTGTCTTAGATTCTTTAAATTGATTATGTATTCTGTATTATTTTGTTCTTCGATTTTGTGGCTTATAAACCATTACATATGTCAGGAAAGTAGTACAACAGTTCTTGTGAGGATAATTATAATTTACTACATAAAGAAAGTTTTAAGGAAAAATAATTAAAATAGCAAAAAAAGGTTCAATATGTTTTCCTTAAAATACATTAACAATTGTGAGAATACAGGTGCGAACCTTCCATAGTAGACTTAGTACACCACTTAATTCTACAAAGATAAGACAAACTTTAAATAAACTTTAATATCTCATTAACGGAATCAGATTTTTGAACCGTTTTCGCCATTTTCTTTATTTCAAAGTCAAAGTTCAAAATGTACATCATGCTTGTATAGTTTTATCAGTTTATCAAATTGATTTCCATAATGGTCACATTGTTTGCCTCATGGGTAATTTATAAACGGGATCAATTAGTTCTATCTTTTTTAAAGAATGTTCGGTCCCAACTACGATCTTTTAGTTGGGGAACCTATGGCTACTGCAAAGGATTAAGAGATTCGCTTTAATTTTAATTTTGTTATTTTTACATTACAGACACCGTTTGGAAACAAACGTGCCTTTCTTATGTTTGATATTTCAAACCGTGGAAGGCACAAAAGCACAGCGAAGAAAATACAAACAGATATGGATAACGAAGAATCAGACATAGAAAGAGTTTCCAACTTTTCGTGTTCACAAACAATGGGTGACGATTTGAAAAATCTTACCAATTTGCAAGGAAGCCTGTAGATGTAATAATTATAAATGTGGACAAATATATATTTCTTGCTTCAGCAATGATAATAGCTCCAGAATTCTTTAATTTTCGGGAAATCTCATTCAATTTTCGAACAATTACCCTAATTTTTGTAGAATTTGCTTTGATTTTCGTAACATTTTCTTTATTTCCATAAAAATTGCAAATTTCTTCATTTTTGTCAAATTTACTAAAAATTTCGTGCAATTTCCTTTATTTTCGGAAAATTGTCTTTAATTATTGAGAATTTGTCAACAATTTGAAGGAAATTCCTTCAATCTTCGAAAAATTTCCATAATTTTTGTAATTTTTTTTTTCAATTTTCGGAAACATTTCTTCAGTATTTGAAAGTTCTTGTTAATTTTCAGGAAATTTCCTTCTTTTCATCAAATGTCCTTCATTTTCATAAAATTGGGGGGAAATTATTCCCAATTTTTGAGAAGTTTTCTTTCAATTTTCGTCAAAATTTTCTCATTTTATTTGAATGTGCTTCAAATATTGTGCAATTTCCTTCATTTTTGGAAAAATTGTCTTTATTTCAGTAAATTAATTTCAATTTGTAGCCAAATTTGACGATATTTCTAACAAATCTACGCACACACCTCCAACCCCACTCCAGAATTCTTAAAAAAGTGCATCCCTGTGCAGGATTGCCTCGGCTCTGTCTGTCTCGAAAGACAATGGACTATTGCCGGGTTATTTCATTTAAATTGGTAGTTTAACTGTTTAGCAGCGATAAATGTTACTGTACACTACTAGAACAGTTTAGCAGAAAGTGCTAAGTATTGAGTATTATTTGTTATTTGTTTGGGAAACATAGCACCTTTTAAAATTCTTGGTAGTTCTTAGTAGTTCTTGCAAAATTGTATGTAGGTTTTACTAAACTGCTAAATGACTGGGCAATATTTTTTGCCGTATATACTAAGAATTGTATTGGCTAACAAATCTGTCGGTCAGAAGTATATACTCTGGTCCCAAAGACCTTTTTCCTATACCGGAATGTAAAGTCGTTTATGTTTCTCTAATAATTCGGAAAGATGATGTGTAACGCTGTACCTACGTACGTTATATTCGGCTTAACCTATAGTTCAAGATAAATATTCGACTCAAATAACGTTGGGCTATATGTTTAACCTATAACGTTGTCTAATGTTACACGGCAACGTTCCGCGTAAGCAGCTTAAATTGGTTCAGTATCTGAAAAACTTAATTGTCCTTACCTGTAACTATAGGATAAAGGTCTTTTGACCAAGATTTCGAAATATCTCTGACATCCTATCTACCATTTTGATGAGACACAAGCACAGCCCTTTCGAAAGGACAGGTCGTGGCCGTTGACTTTAGAATAAAGACGCCCTATTTGCAAGGTCCGAATAGAGACTCCATAAAGACAACAAATGCATTTCTTTCAATTCCATCGACCCCCCCCCCTTTCCCCTTCCCGCCCCGAAAAAGTACGGCCATTATATGGTAAGAATGTATTAACCTCGTGCTCCATGTAATAACAAATTTGCGCATTTTCACAATTTTAATTCTAAAACTATGCTATAAATGGTAATCAGTATTTGATATATTTTGAAAGACTTTTCTATATACTATTGATGTTGATTGTAATCAAAATAAATTTGGTGGTTTCAAACAGATATCAAGGTACAGTAGTAATATTTGTGTTGACTTCAACAATGCTCTACAATCTTAGAAGATATTAAAAAAAAAAACTGTTGGGACACTTACTGCTTACCGGAAAGTTTGCATATTATTTCAAATTTTATGTGCAATTATTTTTCAGGTCATTAACCCCTCCCCGCTTTCCTTTGAATATTGCCAAAACATACCACTAGAAAATAACAGAGACATGGATAGCAATCATCAAGATTTTACATTCCTTTCACCAAAATTGAACGGGGTGTCCCAACGAGTTTTGTCTAAGATTGTCTGAAAAAAATGTGTGACAAACACAAGCATTTTTGCTGAACATTTGAAGGGAATTTTGAGGTAAATGTGGATAGTGTTTCACCAACATGGAATGGGAAAGGAGGGTGTCTCAACGAGTTTTGTCCAAGATTGTTTCTCTACTATATGCCTATACAGCATCAGGCAGTCAGGTAACGAAATGACTGACCTGCTGATTAAAGCTGAAGTATTGTTTTGACAGAAAGATAATGTGCATTATCTCGCCGAGGTTTGGTGATAGTAGTTTTTGCAGGAAATATTGAGTAGATGAAATAACATAACTACCTTTCACGGGATTGAGCGGAGAGGGCGGGGGAAGAGGGGAGGGGGGGGGGGGTGCACGAGATGTGCCTTAGGCCCTGTTACTTTTTAAATCTAGATACAGA
>JAIGNY010004575.1:927500-995000 GCA_020152595.1 Chiridota heheva | reverse complement strand
AATGTGTTGCTTTCGGTCTTTTCCGATCCCCGTGTGGGTACTCTCCTAGCTTAGTAATGTGTGGCTTTCGGTCTTTTCCGATCACCGTGTAAGTACTGCTCTAGCTTAGTAACGGATGGTCTTCGGTCTTTTGCGATTCCCGCCTGTATACTATCCTAGCTTATTTATGCATGGGTGGTCTTTGGTATTTTCTTATCCCAGTCTGTTCTTCAAAATTGTTACAAATGTGTAGATTCACTTTTGAAATTTTCAAAAAGATGACAAACTTGCAACTGATGGGAAAGCGACGTATCCTCTTCCACTTTTTGTTAGAGAAATTGATATTTTGATCATCATCATCATCATCATGATGATGATAATCATCATCATTATCATCATCATAATGATGATCATGATCATGATCATCATCGTGATCATGATCATCATCATCTCCACCACCCGCACCACCGCCAACCACCACCACCGCCATCACCACCACCATCACCACCACCACCACTCATTCAAGCGTATCACTTGTTGTGCACAATATGTTTTTCAATACTGTTCCCAATATGCAAAGCAAACGAAAGCTTTAGGATTCGATGGCCTTACATGTCTTTACCGATTTCATTTCAGGAAGGGTGCTGCCTGCAATGTTTTGCGTGCAATGGCAAGGTGCTTTTTTGCTAAGCCTTGATCACTACCAAATGAGGTTCTTTCCTCAGTTGTCCGTAAGTTCTTCTGAAATACCTATGTAAAGTGTAGGTCAGTGGCGTGACTCATTCAGGGAAGGGTAGAGAGAATGAGGAGGGGAGAATATCATTTTTCCTTATATAATGAAGGACTGACGAATTTATTTTTCTTTCACATCCATCTGGAATATCGTCTGTATATTCGGAAAATCTTTCAATTTTCTGGAAATTTTCCTTCATTTTTCGGGTAATCTTCTTCATTTTCAGTAAATGTGAGAAAATGTTACCGAAATGTATAATTATGTTACCATTCCCATCCCCTACCCAATCAACACCCCCATTAACAAATAGTTGTTGTACTTTGGACATACGGGACTCATACAGTTTTGTATGTTTAAATTGGAATACAAAATAACACCTTGCCTTTAATATCAAATATATTCCTACGCCACTGAAATCATTCACTTTTGTACCCAAAACCTAAAGATCAAACTTTGGTTTTTCAGTTTTGTTGCCTTCTTCCTGGAGAAGAAAATAATTCTGAGTGTTTGGGACCAACCAACTAACAGAGCCGGGAAGCGGGTGGCTGCCAAGAAAATCGCGAGGCCCCGAGGCAAACTAACATTTCGGGCCTCTTATTATCCCGAAAAATTCCGAAGACAAAAACAAAAAGATCTTTAGCTATTTTAAGTCCTGTCATTTCTACCATTGTCAGGCATAGATTTTCGCTCTTGTACACTGGTCATGTTTTTATGGTCATTTCATTAATTTTTAGTCTACCCACAATGTACTCAGGTGCATTCGAGGACCCTTGAAGCCGGAGCCCTGTTCCCCCTTTTCGACGGCCCCTGAACCCAGGGCCCTGTTTCTCCTCGGCGGCCCCTGATTTCGGAGCCCTGTTCCCCCCTCTCGGCAGCCCTGGAACCTGAGGCCCTGTTCTCCTTCGGCGGCCTCTGAACGCGGAGCCCTTTCCATCGATGGCCCTGAATAACACCTCTATGTGTGTGTCCTTATTGTCTTAACTGTGGATTTTCTATAACTGTATAAGCACTTCACAGCATATGAATCAAATTTGTCGGATCTGGCTCTTGAATTCACACTCTCAAAAAGTTGGTTAAAATATTTAACCAAATTTTTACCAACACTGGTCAAAAATTGGTCCAATGGTTGGGGAAAACTTATCCAACCCATGTTGGTAAATGCCATAACCGAGTAATTAGACACACATTCACCCTGTAAAATGATCTCAAAAGTTATCTAGCGAAACGATACATCACAAGTTCTGAAGTTGGGCAAGTTTTAATACTTTATTGGTAAACAGTTGTTTCGTTCTGGGAAAATGTACTTTTAATACCATTTTGTTGGGATTTATGTTCAACCATGGTAAACAGTTGTTTCGTTCTGGGTGCAAAATGTTTGATGAATAAAAACATTGGTAATTCGTAGAATGCCTGGGCATTCATATTTACCATTTTGTTGGGAAAATAGTTATGTTCAACCATGTGTTGTGTAAACCCTTAAATGATATAATAAACCACAAAAATGGGATGTGGAATGTAAGTGGTTGAATGATATCTTAATATACATTTGTGTTATATTTCCCCACATGCATGGTGCAATAACAGTATTGTATTGCTTATTAAGGTAAAAAAGAGATGTACAAATGGTTCTAAAGTACATATATACAAGATCATATAGCCCTTTTACTTTGAATTAATAGTTTTGTTTTATTTGAAACTTTAAATATAACCACCCCTTTAAATTCTAAAAAATCTTAAAATATAATTTCTTTTTATATTCGTGAGGTTGTTGCAAATATTCCATTCTATACAATTATGGTGGATGAAACCTCCGATGTTTCCAACAAGTTCATTGGATTGTATGAAGTGTCTTCAACAACCGCCGATGGGAAAATTCGAATGCAGTTATCCCTTCAGAAGGCAAGAGGTATTGCTATGATGGAGCGCAATATGATGAATAATAACGGCCTGGGCATTCATATTTACCATTTTGTTGATTCAAGTCAACTCAGAGTCCAGGGAAATCTGGATATAGTGGAGTTATGTTCAACCATGTGTTGTGTAAACCCTTAAATGATATATCAAACCACAAAAATGGAATGTAAGTCTCGGTTGAATGATAAAGACAGAAAGATTACTTAATATACATTTGTGTTATATTTCCCTACATGCATGGTGCAATAACAGTATTGTATTGACAGGGCAAAGTTCTTAACACAGATCAGATAATAGCATTAAAATTTACAATTTCTCCCCCTCCCTTCTCCACATACACACACAAAATGAGTGTATATCTGTTTTTTCAAAATTTTTTGAATTTCCTGTTTTTGCCTTCATAGGTAAATTGTGCAAAAAAATTACTGAATGTTCTATTATTTACAATCAAACAGAAAAACGAGATGTGAAAGTACATATATACAAGATCATATAGCCCTTGAATTAATAGTTTTGTTTTATTTGAAACTTTTACAAAAAAGAACTACAAATTCTAAAAAATCTGCTTTCACAGTAATTACTGTTAAAGACTTTTTCAAAATATACGCTTCTGCCTTCACAGATCAATAATCTTTTCAAGTGGATTAAGGCGATGAGTCAATTTCTTATTTGATTGATTTTTAGAAGTATGAGCAATCAATGTTCAAAAAAGAAGTAGAATGATTAGTTTCTGATTTATTAAAAATGGGTTCTTGCGTAACATATGCACATCATACACCATGTGTACGAAATATGGACGTGTTGCACAGTTGCGTCATGGCAGGGAGAGGGGAAGGTTGTTGCCCCCAGCGCCAAAATCGTCCTGAGAAAACATTCTAGGTCCTTGAAAATTTACGTCTTAATCAATAACTTCTTCCTATCAACCTATATACTAGAATTAAGCAAGTAATATTTTATTTGTGTAGTCCAAAAGCGCATGAATTTTCCACAGAGAAGACCAAATTTTCCGCCATTTGCTCACCATTGGCACTCGAGCGGGTCTCTGGATTTCGCGCTCGGACAGAATCCGATGAATGGCGATAGCTCGTCGGCAATTTTTAATATCTGCTCCTGCCATGAACTGATGAAGGGCAAACAATTCTAGTGAATATATGCTGGTAGAAGCTTTTCGAGAGGGCGCCGAATGCTCACAGGGGCGCACAAATTGTTATGAAATTATACTCTTATATACTCTTATAAGTGTTATTCTTACATTAGAAACATGAAAATCATTTCTATACCCCAACTTAAGATACATATTGAAGTCAATGGGATCCTACATTCAAACCTTCGTTTCAAAATAATATTTTTTTGACTAACTTTACTTTGAAATTGATACAATTTTGAGTAATTTTCAGTTTCCAAAATCACGCCAAAAACCGTTAATAACTTCCTGCAGCGCTTTACCCCCGGCGCCTAGGACGTCGACCCTACATCTGACACAATATTAAGCAATTTGCTGCTCTGAAAATAGCGAGAAATGCAGGGATTAAAAAAATTTCTTTACTTTTTGGAAAATTTCCTTCATTTTCGGAAAATTTTCTTTAATAATTAGAAATTTTCTGTAATCTTTGGCAAATCTCTTCATTTTGCGCAAATATCGTGATAATTTTTTTAATATTTAAGCATTTTTCTTCAATTTTCATTAAATTTGCGGAAAGTTCAGGAGATATCAGTTTCGAACAATGCGCCTTGTCGCTAAAATCACACACACACACACAACACCCCCATACACACACACACACACACACACACACACTACATATATATATATATATATATATATATATATATATATATATATATATATATATATATATATATAATATATATATATATATGTATGTATATATATATATATATATATATATATATATATATATATGCTGGTGGAAGGATATATATATATATATATATATATATATATATATATATATATATATATATATATATGTATATGTGTATATATATATATATATATATATATATATATATATATATATATATATATATATATATATATATATATATATATATATATATATATATATATATATATATATATATATATATATATATATATATATACATATATATATATATATATATATATATATATATATATGAAATATGTTTGTGAGTGGTATATGTTCTATGCAAACTATGAAGGGTTGGGGTGTCTTTGATGAGTAAAGTGTCTGGCAAACAAGCTGTACATCGATTTCTTTCTAAAAGGCAAAAGAAAGAAATAACACTGTTGGAGATATGAAACCACTTATATGATTTATAAATAAAGACAAGTTTTTGTTACTTTTTAAAGGTCAGATATCGTGCATTCGTTTTACCATTGAGATAAAATTTCAATACAATTCTAACGTTTCTGATTCGTCAAATATTGTAGTCAATAACAGACAACTAAATCAATCACTGGTGCTAAAGTGACGTCAGTAGTGGATATCATCTGATCATCTAGACTTATTGATGACAGGTCTAGCAATTCTTTAGACAAGATTCTTGCAGGATTAAAAATCATCAATAAACTGTTTACATTCAGACTTTTTAAAACACGTGATTGAGAAAATTTATTACATAACCCAATGAAATTCTCCCCCACTTACATCACAAATTTTTATAGAAAATCAGAATATACATCCCAAAGGGATTATGCTGCAAATTGGCAAGTTATAAAGTTCATTATTTTCTATCAAGATGCTACATAACCCTTGATGTACAATGTTTTTGTGTGTTTGTTTTACTTTTTCTATATCGTATGGGATAAACAGTCTTATGTCTTATGCCTGAGCTATTTCTTTGAACCGTTTAAAGTAAAATCTACTATCTTTATGCCTTAAATTACTTAGTATTCTAAAAGTAATATCTTGGAGGAAAATATAGAACTTTACAACTTGCCTCTTATAATGTCATTGACCAAAAATACTGAAGACATTAAACTGTTAAAACTTACTGGTTGGACAATCCGGGAGCAGCCCGAAAAATCGGGTACTTTAAAATACCCAAACAATTGGCTACTTTCATGTATTACGTCATCCCATGAGCCTACACATTTGACTAGCCCATACTAAGCGTATGGCGTTTCTCATTTTCCGCTCCAGATTGTCCAAAATTTCGCTGGGTATCCTAAAATTTTTGGAGACGGGTTGTAAATAGATATTCAAAACTTTTTGCCGCGGCTGCTTTTTGAAATTAATCTCCGCCTTCTTAAGAAAATAAACAAATCAGATTATGAGTAATATGAATCATATCAAAAAATAAAGCCCATCATTTTCTTTCTTTTCTGGTCCCCTTCAGTAATAATGTCAATATCAAAAAGCTATGAGGTTGCAGTTTTTTTGATCTGTGTAAAAAAAATATTTAAAAAAATGAAAAAGGGAGAAATTGGTCTGTTTTCTTAATTGTTTATGGAACCAAGGGGTTACACAATATTTCCCAAATCAGTTTCATCTCCTTTGCACGCGATATATATGCAAACGGAAGTGGAACTCCAGTATCATCTGATTGCGGATTTTTCTAGTTTTCTATATCACATACTTAGGCTATACGCAGATATATAGAGCTGCAGAGCGTCGCAAACGGAAGGAGGCAGAGAAAACGTGTTCCGTCCTTCTTTGTTTGCTTAAAAACAATGCTTTTTTTTAAATTGAATAACGCACTTTCATATATTACAAAGCAATCTTCTTTGAGCTATTGAAATAATATTAGTGAATGACTTTACGCTTTGCGTTTTAACAGACAAAGAAAAAATATGAACTTTTATTTTTATCATAAAAATCCTCCATTTTCTCTTGTAGCTTTCACTTCTGCCCATCAGCATCAGGAACCTATGCAGTCGTCTTGGCGGGTGTGCATGTATGTGTGGGTGGGTGTGTGATTGGGTGTGACGCTTTGCTTGTAACACAATATCTCAAGAACCACACCCTGGATTCATACAATAGTTAGCACATGGTTTGTAAATGTGTCCAATTGTTTTTAATGGTGATGTCGCATGCTTATTAATGAGTAGCGGGAGTTTAATGTAACAATCTTGAAATGCTCATATTTTAACAACCACATGTCTGTTTTGTTTCGTATGTGGTAGAACTATGATGTTAACTGGTGTGTGCATTATGGATTGTGGTCGGAGATTTGCAGCAAATAGCTAGTCAACACGATATCTCAAGAACAATATACTGGATTCATGTCATATGTGGTACGAAGATGGCCAATAGCCCGTAGATGTGCCTTATTGTTTTTCGTGGTGACATCAGGCATATTAATTATTCGGGGTTTAATGTCAAATTCTTGAAATGCTCATACTTTAACAACCACATGTCTGTTTGTTTTATATTTGGTATAATTATGATAGTAGCAAGCAACCCGAAATATTTACATTTAAATCTTTTAAATTTTATTTGTACAGGTTATGAATACAATATATCAAATAAACGTAAAGAAGTTCCGTTCTTAGCTTTTCAAATGTTTTTGTCTGTTTTATGCCTGTGGGTCCTTCTGATTTCTTACCATAAGTGCCAAGATCGTCCTCCCAGACTGTCCTCCTAGACCGTCCTCCTAAAACGTCCTCCTAGACCTCCTTCTACATCGTCCTCTTAGACCGTCCTCCTAGACCTGTCCTCCTACACCGTTCTTCTGACGATGTAGAAGGATGGTCTAGGAGGAAGGTCGTTCTAGGAGGACGGTCATTCTAGGAGGACGGTGTAGGAGGACGGTCTAGGAGGACGTTTTAGGAGACCGTCCTCCCACGGTCTAGGAGGACAGTTTAGTAGGACAGACTAGGAGGATGGTCTAAGAGGACGGTCTAGGAGGACGGTTTAGGAAGACGGTTTAGAAGAACGGTCTAGGAAGACGGTCTAGGAGGACGGTCTAGGAGGACGATCTAGGAAGACGGTCTAGAAGGACGGTCCAGGAGGACGATCTAGGAGGACGGTCTAGGAGAGCCGTCCGGGAGGACGGTCTAGGAGGACGGTAAAGGACGATGGTCTAGAAGGACGGTCTAGGAGGACGGTCTAGGAAAACGGTCTATGGGAACGGTCTAGGAAGACAGTCTAGAAGGACGGTCTAGGAGGACGGTTTCCTAGAACGAACTTCCTTCTAGTACGTCCTCCTAGACCGTCCTCCTACACCGTCCTGAATGAATACATGAGAACAATATATCAAATAAACGTAAAGAAGTTCCGTTCTTAGCTTTTCAAATGTTTTTGTCTGTTTTATGCCTGTGGGTCTCTCTGATTTCTTATCATAAGTGCCAAGATCGTCCTCCCAGACTGTCCTCCTAGACCGTCCTCCTAGAACGTCCTCCTAGACCGTCCTTCTACATCGTCCTCTTAGACCGTCCTCCTAGACCTGTTCTCCTACACCGTTCTCCTGACGATGTAGAAGGATGGTCTAGGAGGACGGTCGTTCTAGGAGGACGGTCGTTCTAGGAGGACGGACGTTCTAGGAGGACGGTGTAGGAGGACGGTCTAGGAAGACGTTTTAGGAGACCGTCCTCCCACGGTCTAGGAGGACAGTTTAGTAGGACGGACTAGGAGGATGGTCTAAGAGGACGGTCTAGGAGGACGGTTTAGGAAGACGATCTGACGAGCACGTTGTGAGCGCGTCTCTCTGACGAGCTCACAACAAGCTTGCAGCGAGCTCGTCTCTCTGACGAGCTCGCGGCGAACTTGTCTGTCTGACGAGCTCGACGCGAGCTCGTTTCTCTGACAAGCTCACAACAAGCCCTCGGCAAGCTCCTTTTTCTGACGAACTCGCGGCAAACTCGTCTCTCTGACGAGCTCGCGGCGAGATCGTCTCTCTGACGAGTTCGCAGTGAGCTTGTTTCTTATCTTTTAATTTGACAAGCTAGTTTCTTGTGATATAGCAGTTAACAGCAACCTCTGCTTGTACTTTTGGAGTCAATCAAATTCATTAGGCAATGAACTGTACCTAATAAAGACAAAGAAAGCTGGTATAATGCTTTAAGATACATACTTTTATCTAATCTATAACAATGTTATGTTTAGAACAAGGTGATGGAATGAAAGATGTGTAAAAGGGTGAAAGTGAATAACAAATATCACAATTTTCTAAACATAACAAGCACATTTCAAATAAATTTTAAATGATAAAAATATTCTAAGGTATGTATAAGGCTTATATATAAAGCAAGATATAAATTAAAACAATCAGTTCATACATCAAGTACACTGCTCCTCGCGCAGCATCTGTCAAGTTCTAAAATAGCGTTCTGACTCCTGCTGTTTCCTTTCTCTCGGCACAAATTCTGAAAGAATGAAGAAATATATATATATATATATATATATATATATATATATATATATATATATATATATATATATATATATATATATATATATATATATATATATATATATATATATATATATATATATATATATATATATATATATATATATATATATATATATATATATATATATATATATATATATATATATATATATATATATATTTCTCTCACAAATTCTGAAAGAATGAAGAAATATATATATATATATATATATATATATATATATATATATATATATATATATATATATATATATATATATATATATATATATATATATATATATATATATATATATATATATATATATATATATATATATATATATATATATATATATATATATATATATATATATATATATATATATATATATATATATATATATATATATTTATATATATATATATATATATATATATATATATATATATATATATATATATATATATATATATATATATATATATATATATATATATATATATATATATATATATATATATATATATATATATATATATATATAATAAACTGATTATGTTCCTACAAAAAAGAAATCATGTTCATGACTTTGCTAGGCAGGGGTAGCACCAGTGGAGTACGTGGAGGGAGCATCGTCCCTGAGACCTCCGGTCTAGCACCTCTACATCTGGACTGTCTGGAAAATTTACTGAAAACAAAAGGGGTGAAACCAGTGAGATTTATCTTGTCAAGTTAGAGACAATTTACCTTCACAGAAAAATCCTAGTGACACTTGGGAAAAAAGGCCATTTAGCAAATGCTTTCTTTGATTAATCCTGCAGCTGGGAACCCATGTCTTCTCTGGCACAAACCATTATCAATCCAAGGACCTCTCTAATTTCTTCAGTATTTTTCCCCTTCAGCCAGGTGGATTAAACCAGGTAAGCAAAAGCGCTGTGCAGGTTTGTTTGAAGATGAGCAATACATGACCAGCAGATGAGAACAAAAAAGACACTTTTCCACTTGCCAACTGAACAAATTGAAATTACATGAAGTGGGAGAGCCTAAAAGAGATAAATTGCTAAGCTTTGAACATTGACACATTATTATATGAATCATATTGAATATTCCTTTAAAAAAAAAAAAAAAAAATAGGTTTCCCCCTCCCTCCCCCACCTCCTTATTTAAATTAAAGTGATGATTCAATACAGAACACGAGCTACTATTTACATTGGATAGATCAGTGCTGATAAACATCAGCAAAAATATGAAGTTAGGCCTATGTCCAATATAAGCCTTTAATATTTTGTTACACTTTTAATATGAAGTTAGGCCTATCTCCAATATAAGCCGTTAATATTTTCTTACACTTTTTATATAGTTATACCAGATACAAAATATATTAATAAATGGGCAAATTACAAATTCCTACACACTTTGCCATGTTGTTGTTTACCATTTTAGTATCTATTCCTTCCAAAGTTCTTTGCATGTTGTATGGACTTATGCACTGAACCATGCACTGAATTTATTGTTTCATTTCCAAACAAAAGCTTGTCAAATAAACTATAAAATAAGCACAATTTAATCCAATTTAATCAAGTTTTCTTGCACCACTTATTTTGCCATGTCATTGGTGCCAAAAAAAAAATGGTTCTTACCTTCATACCTTGATGGTCAATTGCATTGTTATCCACAATGATTAGGTTTGCTGGAGATTATATCTTGTCAAATTTCGATGACAACCTTGAAATCCCAATTTCACTGATATCCCCCTCAAATACCTATGATACTGCCCCTCCCACCCACTCCCCACCCCCCTCCCCCTTCCCGAAAAAATCTTCATTTGAGTAATACTGAACATTATCAAATAGGCCATGAATGTAAAATGTATGTTTGTTTTTTCACTGTCTGGAACTTAATCTTCTCTGCAATAGATACCTTCCATTAAAACAAATTAGTTTCCTCTACAAATATGACTGCAAATAATATTGCCTTTTTCTGGTATTTTAAACAAGTCTTTCATGATGCTCCAAATTTTCAGATCTCAAAATTAACTTAGCTGAACTTCTTTGATCAATTGTCTCCATTCTCTGCAATAATGATCTCAGATGACTCTAAAATTTTCACAACAAAGCTTGGCCTATCTACTGTTTGACTAGAGGCCATACATACTTTCAAAATGTAACTAAGATTAGTGAGGAAATCCTAAGTTTGTTTTAAAAACATGTTTATCATACAAATAATAGATTGTATAGAAAAATAGAATAAAATAAACTTATATTTATAGCAGAAATCACTACCCTGAATCCTGTAGACATGCTAATAACATTTGCTAGTTTGAACCGTAAAAACCTAAAATGGCATCTCTCTGATTTTAAATTTAAACTGTTTGACCTTCATAGAGAACATCCTGTGTTGTCATAGGCTTACAGGGATAACACTTCCTCCAACTTGTGCGCATGGTCGAAATCTGATATTATCAGTGAGCTTCCATTTAAACACAGTGTTGCTTGTATAGCCATGGATCTTTGAGATAGAAAGATAATTTATAAAAAAAAATTAAAGTAAAGAAAAGTAAGAAAACTGAGTACCAGGAATCTCTAAATAACAGATTCCTTGTAAGGAGATTACATAAAGGTTATGTACAGAAAGAATCTTGTGTGAATTAGTAACAGAGAAGTGGTTTATAGCTTCATTACCTCCATGGGTTAATACAGAAAGGGAATGGATTAAAAGAGGGAAGATTTTGGCCATGCTGAGTTCAGTTAAATGCAACATTGGGGATGAGAGATACAATATCATTATGGGGCTGAATGCATGTCATATTGGAACTTATGACTTCCAAAAGATTTTGGTCATGAAGGAGAAAGGAATCAACCTGAGGCAGAGGCAGGGGTTGTAAGGGTGACATGGATGACATGATGAGTCGTGGGAGAACATGTTTGGTTTTTGGGAAGGATAATATCCAGTATTGAATTTGTTCATGTGGAGAGAGGATGCATATGGAAGAGTGTCATTTGATCAAGGGATACTGTACCACCACTGAGTTGTTGGTCAAAATAGAGAAATTAATGAGCTAGAGGAGAGTTATATTGCCCAAGGTACCAAAATGTTTTATGTAGCACAATTAAAACATTGAGTAGTATAATGCACCCCTTACTCAAGTTTTGCATTTGTGACAATCATGCTTCTTTTGAGTACACATTTAACCAAGTTATTAATAAACTGGAAGTTGAATGGTATATGTTTTACTGATGAACTTTCAGATATTTGATTTTATTAATGATTATTTTATGGTCATATCTTGTTGGTTTCTCATCTAAATCAATATAAAAAATAATAAGAAAGGAAATATTAAAGATGTAAGATTATCCACAAATTTCCCACAATGTGTTTATTTCTAAATATTTCTTACATAGGAGCTACACTTGAATTTGTGTCTTACATAATTCTTATGTGAGACTTTGGCTTCAATTTGTGTTCTTACCTGGAAAGTTTGTCTTATTGCTGATAGAGGTTGCAAAGAGCTTGTCAGATTGTTGACGAGCTCGTAGCGAGCTCGTCTATTTTTCGACGAGCTCGTCAGATTATTAAAGAGCTCGATTATTGAAGAGCTCGTCACAAGCTTGTCCAGTTGTTGACGAGCTCGTGGTGAGCTCGTCTAATTTTTGACAAGCTCGTCAGATTGTTGACGAGCTCGTCAGATTGTTGACGAGCTCGTCACAAGCTTAGCCAGTTATTGACAAGCTCGTGGCAAGCTCGTCTATGTTTTGACGAGCTCGTCAACAATCTGACGAGCTCGCGATGATCTTGTTTTTGTTAACGATCTCGCGAGGAGCTCGTCTTGTTATTGACGAGCTCGTGGCGAGCTCTTGGCGAGCTCATTTTTCTGCAAGGGTAGGAACTGATTCGTGAACTACTGAACAGAAATATCTAAAAACATGACTGACCGAACAGGAACATTTCGATACATGACTGACAGAACAGGAACGTTTCAAAACATGACCTTTCTTAACAGGAACGTTCAAAATATGACCAACCTAAATTTGTTGTTGTTTTCATAGGTTGTCCGGAGGATCATACCGCCTACGATGGTAAATGCTACAAATTCTACGATTGGCGTATCAGATTCGATGAAGCCGATATATTCTGTTTTGGAGAAGGGAGGCGATTGGCAACAAGTACAAGTGGGGATTTAAACAAATTTTTTGTATCACTACGTCGGTATAGTTACCCCACGTGGATGGGATTAGGTAATCAAAACTTACCAGGTTTGCTACATCGAAATATTTTTTTTTCAGAGAAAATGATGCATTTTGGCCCAAAACACGGGGTAATATGTCCAAGAATCCTATGTTATTTTTAAATTTGTATGGCACAATATGATATATCATGCAAAATACATAAACCGAAAAGTTATTGAACACAAAGCTGAGCAATCGAAGTGAATTGCTATTTAAAGCACCACAGTCACTAACATTCAACAGACCCCTTCTCCTTGTCTTAAATGGAAAATCCACAATTACATTACCCATGTTGTATCTTATTGTTGTATCTTAAAGTCGCATAACACGAAAACACTACCAGACTTTGGTTATGAACAATTGAAGTTTGCAGAAAAACCATAGACGCATTGGCGGCAGGACCGACGGGCTTTAATCATATTTAGATTCAAACTTTTCATTATGTCTCGAATAATCAAAATGCCTTGGTGATCTTGCAACTAGCCCTAGTTCATATCTCAAGATAGTCTTACAAATTCATCAAATAATTGAAGAATACAAATCTCTGATCTTCCAAGGAACGATTTCACGGGCCAAATGGTGAAAATTGAAAATAAAGTTCATCATATTTTCGGGGAAATGTGGTTTTAACGTCTACCCCAACTGCCCAAACTAAATTGTATGGTACAACATTGCGTTGCCAAAATGTGGGCAAAAATTGGATCACTATTTTGAGTTGTGGAACGAGGCTTGACTTAGTCAATGGTCACAGGTACAGCCAAATTCAGCAAAATCAACTGCATATTCGTTTGTGGAATATTTTTCAAGTAAGTCGCCTACAATCTTGGACAAACTCGTTGAAATTATTAGTGAAACACTTGGTGAAACACTTGGTGAAATACTTGGTGAAACACTCGGTGAAACACTTGGTGAAATACTTGGTGAAACACTCGGTGAAACACTTGGTGAAACTATGTGATGTTTTTCATGAAGCTACTTTTCTATTGTAAATTATTCCACATTTAGAAATCAGAAATGCTGGAAATTTTGTCTGTTGCTTCTTCAATCTCTATTCTGCCAATTGTAATTAATATCTTAGAATTTTAAGAACATTTTTATCATTTCATTGACGCCTCCAGTGTCCCTGTCCCCCACCTCAATATATTAATTGTCCTTCCCTCCCCCTCCCCTCCCCATTAAATGTTGGCCGTTGTTGACTGTTTTTCTTGGAAATGACGTTAAGAAATAAATACATTTAACATTGAAAAGGGGGGAGGGGATAGCGGTTTACAATTCTTGCAAAAAATATTAAAGAAACATAACACTATAAGCAATAACATACGTAGTTCTCAAAAAGCTGAATTGTTCCAACAGTTTTGTCCAAGATTGTAGGTCTTAAAGCAAAATTTTAATGACAGGGATATCTCAAATTGCATAGCTTCAGGGTGCTTCGCCCCGTACTAACCTACAGGAGTTTTGCCGCTGGACGCCATACCATTTAGTTTTTGTGCTCAAGCAGTCAAGACGCTATGTAGACGTCCTCTATGCTTTCACACTCGCCACTGTTCCCTAATAAATATTTAGTTCCGCCGGCGTGGGACATGTCAAGCCGTATTCTTCTGTTCTTGTCTGTTGACGTAAAGTGAAAACATGAGAGCAATAAAACAAATGTGTCATATGAAATAGGTAATCAAATCTTACAATGCAGTTTGAAATTTGACTTTCTCTGAAATTCTTTTATTTAACGAATTAAACAGATTATTCGCTCTGGAATTCCTTCGACGAGTCAATTGATTATAGTTTTGAAGATCCGTGCGTACACTCGCCATTTCACAATGAATGGAGCAAAGAACACTGTCCTGGACGGAACTGCCATACATATGTGAAGAGCACATAAGTAAGTTGTATGCTTGTATTATGCTTGGAGGTAGCAACAAAGTTCGTAAAGAGAGGTTCGGGAAATGTGAAGTACCTTTGAAAGAGGGTGTGGGTAGGGGACGATCATTTGGATGATAGTAGATCATTATTTCGACGGGACCATCGCGAGTGGTTGACCAAGAATGGAACCACAGGAAGCCATGCGATTGGGACTAATTGTGCGTACTAAATTTCCTTACTGCAGTTGTAATTATGATTCTTTTTTGATCATACTATTTACTAAACAGGTAAAAAGGTGACCTAAAGCCCCATGGCATATCCGCTGCTCCTGATATACTGAATGGTAAATAACACCAACTGTACTTTTTCTGACGCCTATGTTGTAATTACAATTTCATTATTTTGGCTAATTGCTAAACAGTTATTACTAGTTTTGAAGTGACATTTAAAATTGCCAAAAAAAAAAAAAGATAAATAAAGGGACCAGGACGTTGAATTTTTTAATTTTCAATTAGAACTTTCCGACAAATCTAGACAAGGTCTTGTGACCCAAGTACTATTACAATTACATTTACATCATTCATTCAATAACTCAAGTACCAGTGCACGGTGCATCAACATCATTCATTCAGTAACCCAACGGACCAAGTACCAGTGCTCAGTGCACCATTAGCATTCATTCGGTGACCCAATTACCAGTGCTGTGCATCAACATGACGCATTTGGTGACCCTTGAAGTACCAGTGAACAGTGCATCAACGTCATTCATTTGGCTGCTAAGCTGTTTCTAACCAGATAAGCTTTGGGAAGTGCTTAAGTGTAAATAACACTAATTTCAGTTTTAATATTGTAACTCTTCAACGTAGGGGTTACTTTAGGGACACCTCTTTAACAGAAAATGGGAATGGTAAATTCAGATTCCATTAAAAGTTGCTGCTAATCGGGAAATCTCGTGCAATTTTCGGAAATGCTACTAAATTGTACCAACATTTCTAATAACTTAACAAAATTTCCCTCAATTTTACCAATGAAATGATTACAAAAACCGAGTTCCACAAACTACTTTGGGGGATAATCTTTCTCACTTACTATTCAGGCCCATTGCTTACGGCTTCATTCACAAGAATCTTTTGATTTCCCAGAAACAGGGATTTATCTTTTGTTACCGAAAAGTGATCAATCTAGAAAGTTGATTAAATGTTATTTTATATGGAGGCCATTTCGTTGCTAAAAATTTAATACAAATTTATTTCCACTTTTGTTGCTTATGGGATCCAGATGGCCCATTTGTAGTGAGAGACGATCAAAATCGTTTTACGAAATGTCGTTTATTCGGAATAACATTCGGATTTCATAACATATTATAGCTATTTTGGAGAATGAGAGCATTCGCCGGGTCTTCTACTTATTTTCGACTTTAAAAAGGGTTTGACACGTAATAATTATTTTATCTGGGATGTTTTAGAAATATTTGGTTTAGGTGATTATTTTATTGTGAAATTGTGAAAGGTGTTCTATTGTGATGCTTCATCTTGCGTATTATTAAAGGGCATCCTTCTCTTTCTTCTTCATCGGTAGAGGTTGCAAGATAGGTAATCCACTATCACCTGACCTTTCCCTATCTCCCATGTGATATTTTGGTACGGTGTAATGATTGTATTAAATTCATTTCTATTGATGGTACTCATTTCTCGCTATCACAATCACTGATGTTACTATTTACCTTTTATATGGTACTGAGGATTATTTAAAATGAGTGTGTACACACAATTATTTTTTTGTATTCATTATCTGGTTAACGAATGAATTAAGAGAATTTTTCACTTGTCTCGGTTTGTTGAAAAGAGCTTTGTAGTGATAGATTTTGCGGCAACTCTTCTTTTGTCTGGAAAAATTGCAATAATTTCGAGTACCTAGGTGTAATAATTTTGGTCGATGTTGACATTATTCTTGACCTCAATTATGATAAAGCGTCAGCTAACTGTTTTGGGTAAAGAAGTAGCTGCGAAATCTTTGTTTCTCTCTAAATTAATTCACATTGCTACTACATTGCCTAGTTTAGGCAATTGTTTCTCACAAATCTTAACACGTTATATTTAGGTTTATGTTGGGATCTACTGATAGAATTAAGTGAGACCAAGCAGTAACTATAAACAAAGTTGTCCAAAAATGGTCAACCTTTTCAATTATATTAAATCTCTAAAGCTGAGATGGATGCAGCGAATTGAACAGGGATAAATGGGTGAATGTTTTCAAATTCTTTTTCAAGCGTTTCTGTCTGTGTAAATCAGTATTTAAAATTGGTATTGAATCACTAAATCGTTTTGCAAACTTTTTTCCAAATGAGGTTTTGAAGAACGTTTAGTTTAACACTTGTCAGGAATTTTAGATGCAAGTAATTTGGTATGATAATTACCATTATACAGAGATGATGGTGTTCGTTGTATCAATACAAAAAAATTCTCGATGGAAAATGTAATAGATATTTTCAGTTATATGTTTAATTCGGTTACTAATGTTCTTACTTACCACGTTATTATCAATTATATCTAAAAGTTTAAAGAAAGCTCTCTCAAACTTAGACAAATTTTGTTTAAAGTGTACATGTATGTACCTTTTAAAACAATCACACAGTTCACATCTGACTGCACTGCTTTTTTTTACAAATATTTATCGAAAAACAATTATTGCGATACACTTTTAAGAAAGAAATGGAATGACAAATTCAGTTCTGACATCAACCAAAACATTAATGTGAAAGAATGTAAACATATTTGTAAATATGAGAGAACAATCAAGATTACCAAAATTATATTTCAACAATTTCCCAATTTGACCTCTCAACTGGGAAGAAATCATTAAACACAGAGCAGAAATCCTTTCTTGTGGCCGTTTTCCTCCGGAAATTACCCTCCTTTTCGGAAACATTTTCTTTGATGTTCGGGACATTTGCCTGAAATTTGGAATTATTTCGGGATATGTTGTCAATTTAACCAAAATTTGAAATGCTTTTAACAATTTGTCCTTCCGTTTGATCATATTTTTCAATTTTATTAGAATAATTTCCTAAATTTATCTACCAACCTGCAAGAAAACCATGTAACCGGGAAGTTTGAATCCTATCAGGGAGGCAAACATGTCAAATGGATAATGTTGAATTTGTTGATAAATCTTATATTTTACACTTCGCTACGAATTTTGATTTAATTACCAATTTTCAAAGTTGGTTACAAATTTACAAAGTTGGCTTAGAATTTACAAAAGTAGTTCCTAATTTACAAGATTGGTTACAAATGTACAAAGTTGTTTTCGAATTTGTAATTTTCGAATTTTTGGGTTTTAGCATACATTTTAAATATCCATTGGTTTTGGTCACATATACGCAGTAGTAGAGCCTGGAAGCCATGCGACAGGGTTGTATTCTAAATAAATAGGAAATAATAACAATGATACAAATAATAATAATAATAATAATGATAATGATGATAATGATAATAATAATAATAATAATAATGATAATGATGATAATAATACCACCACCACCGCCAATGATAATAACTGCTAATAATGACTACTACTACCACTGCACCACCACCACCACCACCACCACCACCACCACCACCACCACTGCTACTGCTACTGCTACTACTACTACTACTACTACCACTACTACTGCTACTACTACTACTACTACCTACTACTACTACTACTACTACTACTACTACTACTACTGCTACTACTACTACTACTAAAAACAAATAATAATAATGATAATAATGATAATAAACAAGGGTCGGGAGGCAGGGCGCCTGAGTGGGAGGAGGAAGAGGGGGGGGGCTCGTATGTTCTGATTAAATAGTGATTGATCCTTAATCTAAATATGTATTTTCGAACTAGAGGACATGCCACTACGTATTATAATGTTTTGAAGCGAGTAGCTTAGCCTTTTTAATCATTTCCTTTATATCAAAATTAAAGGTGGAAAAGGCATTCCCTCATCATTCAAAGGTTGTATATCCTTTATTTCATGAATTCTCAGATATTTACTCTCTACTTTGAGATTTTCATCAAATTGTCAGACTCATGGTGTTCTGTTCTTTTATTTCATCATTACAGTATGCCCATATATGTACCACCTCTACTTTGACGGCTGCTTCAGATATTTCAACCATTCCGTCAATTACTCGGATGCAAAACTGACTTGTTTTCGCGACGGTGGGCGTTTGATACAAGCGGGACATGAGTATTTTAATATGATTCTTCCTAGTCTTCAATTGAATTTGTCCCAGGAAACTTGGGTCGACGAAGGTTTGTATCACACACGATGGGTCTTATTAGGGCCTGCCCTTTACATCATTAGATCGTCACGTCGGAAAAATGGGTACTATACAGCTATATATGCACCGACGTTATCAACGCAAGTCAAATACGCTTGATGGGGCTGGGGTGGCTGGTTTTGAGTTAAGTGAGGTTGTTGGGGTGGGGCGAAGCTTGAATGCTTTAACAATTGTTAAGAATGGGTTGATATTATGAGGGCGCCAACCATTGATAATAGACTTACTATACCAAATTATTTCTACACAGATAAAAAAGAGTTTCAAAATTGATTATCTCTTTAACGGTATAAGATATAGAAAAAGTTTCTTTACCATTGTTTTTCTTTTAAAGTCCTCATTGATATACGATAAACCTGCTCAGTTGACCACTGAACTAATGTTTAAGGCCCTGTAAAAAAAAAAAATATCACCCTACCCCAGTTGCCAAAGTGTTTTGGGACCGCGGATTGTTTATCCCAAGCCCATTAATTTTGGTGATTTGTGAAGCGTTCCGGATCAGGTAAACCATATCTGGCGTAACAAAAATTACAAACTATTGGAAGAATCGATCATATTTCGGTAGTAAGTAGAAAGAAAGGGAAGTGCGGACGCTAAATAAACTGATCTGAAAAAACACTACAGTACTTTTTCTATAGAACAAAATGAATACAAAATCGAATTAGGCGTAGACAGGACAAGGATGAACAAACATTCCCATTGTTTTTACTGTTTCTTCAGATTGGACTAACAACACGAGTAGAAGTAGCAACTGCTCCAGTATATATCACAATGAGACGATAAAATACCAAATTGCAATTTAACCCTTCCGTTTATATGTGAGAAAGATGAAGGTATGTTGTCATAACTGCATTTGTAACATAAGTCAAAAGTTTTTAAAATGTATCTTAACTCATTTCTCAATCTTTTTACGGATGATCATCTAGCCATATAAACTCTGTTTATAGATAACATTAATTTCTAAGAAGCAGAACACAAAAATCACACTGCACGTATACAATAATCATCTTTGCTTTGCTTTCTATGAACGTGTGTCCATCCCTCCTTTATCGAGGTAACCTCAAATCGAACCAACAACGTGTATCCATTTCCCTTCATCGAGTAACCATCAAATCAAACCAGACTACACGTTTATCCCTACCTCATCGACTAGCCATCAAATCAAACCAGACGACGTGCGTCTATCCCTCCCTCATCGACTAACCATCGAATCAAACCAGACGACATGTGTCCATCCTTTCCCATCGAATATCCATCAGATCAAACCAAGCAACGTATATCCAATCGCCCCTTCATCGATTAACCAATTACGTCAAACCACACGGCGTGTGACCATCCCTCCCTCACCGAGTAACCATCAAATCAAACCGGACAACGTGTATCCATCAATAGGGAAGAATCCTGGACTTTTGGTGTAATGATAAATACACACAATTTTGGAGTTTCGTATTCATTAAGATCATCCATAGAGGCCGCCATTTTGACTATGGTGATAACGTTAAGTCAATGGAGTTTTTCAATGAGAACGCGGGGCTATTTTTGAAGAAAAAATTTTTGAATATCAAATGAATATTCATTAAATTTGACTGCGGACTTTTCAATTTCATCGTGGACTTCGCGATAAAATAACAAAATACTTCCATTGACAGGTCGTTGACCATTTGAACAGCCCTCCCGACACATGATTCTGTGTTGGCTTAGTCATCGCTGATACCGTAAACATGCGTATACGTTAAATTACACAAATACTACCATTCTATCAGTAAAAATCCCTTTAAATAACGTTATCACAAATTAAAATGGCGGGCTCCATGGATCTTAATGAATATGAAGCTCCAAGTGTTGGTATATTTTGTTATTACACCAAAAGTCCAGGATTCTCCATGACTGTCCATTCCTGCCACATCGAATAACCATCAAAGTAAAGCAGACGACGACGTGTGCCAATCTCCTCCTCATCGAGTAACCATCAAATCAAACCCGACGAGGTGTGTCCATTCCTCCCATATCTCTTGCTTATCTGTATGGAAGTAATGCTTTCAAAAATATTTAAGACAAAGAAACACACTTTCAGACATCCACACCTGAGTTTCAACTAAAAAGACACGTTCAATTCAAAAGGTGTTATGTTGTGTTCACAATCACATCTAGGTCCAGGAAAGCAATAAAGTTCATCGCTTATATAACAGACGCATTTAAACGCATTTGTATATAAAGGATTGACCTCTGACATTTGACCTTTAAATGACATGTCCCATTATTTGCGAAGCACAACACTACATTAATTTCCACAAACCCACCAAATTACATTACCCACCAAGTGCCAACCCAATACCACTTATGGTTTTCCCAGAAAACGCAAAACAAAATGTATCATTCCAATCAATTATTTGACCTCTGACCTTTGACCTTTTAAGTAAAATATGTGGCTATATGTGGAACATTCTACCCTGTATCACCCTGCTCCAAAACCATGAAGTAAAAAACTTCAAGAAACAACCAAAATGGTACAAAAGCAATTACATTTTCCCAACGAAATGCAACACAATATTTACCTTTATTATTTCACCTTTAATTTTTGACCTTTAGGAACTTGTCACATTTTTTTAAAACACAACTTTACATCATCCTTCATTAACCCACCAAATAATAACCCATTGCATTTACGGTTTTTCCATAACAAGCAACCGACCAAATTTTACATTTTAAATTAACAATTTGACCTCTGACCTTTGACCTTTATATGATATGTCCCATTTTCTGTTGGACATAACCCGATATCACCTTCCACTATTCCACCGACCAAATGTTACATACGGTTTCCCAGAAGCGCAATACAAAATTAAACATTTTCAATGAATTATTTGAGCTCTGACCTTTGACCTTTAGGAAGCATATTTCAACTTGTGCGAGACATAAGATCATATTACATTACACCCTCTTACCAAGTTTCAACATGATAGCTTGTACGGTTTTCTCTGTACACGCGACACAAACCTTGGCATTCTTAATCAATTATTTGACCTCTGACATTTAGGGTACATAACACAACGTGTGCGGGACATAAGTTCACATTACTTTACATTCTTCCACCAAGTTTTAATTTGTTAGCTTATACGGTTTTCTCTGTACACGCGACAAAACTTTGTTAGTTTTAATTAATTATTTGACCTCTGACCTTTGACTTTTAAGGTACATGAGCCAACTTGTGCGGGACATAATTTCACATCACCTTAAACGCTCCCACCAAGATTCAACTTGATTGCTTGTAGGTGTTTTTTTGTACATGCGACCCAATATTTGGTACACAAAACAACGCAGCCACCCATCCACCAATTCACACACCCAACCACCCACCCACACACCCACCCACACACCAACTCACCCACCCACCCAATTACCTACAAGTCCTCCCACCCACTCTTACACAAAAGTATGTACAATACCTTACCGCCATATATATTACATGTTGCGATAAGGTAATCATACCATATTTAAAGAAAAAATCAGTTATCTGAAATAATAATTGTTAAAAAAGTAATGAGGCTGCCGATGCAGTGGAATTCTTCCCACTAATTTTGACACATATCTTTAAACTTGAATCTCCTTGACAGAATACAATATTGTAGTAGTTTATTCACAATTTTGTTTCCTTTAAAGTCCTCCTTCATATAAGATGAACTTCTTTTTACTAATGAATTATTCATTTTATGTTTTTCTGATTTATTTATCACTTTTGTATATTTTGGTTCATAAAGCGCCGCTGAGTGAAATTTTTCTGGCAGAAGTGAGTACTCCATAAGTTGTCAATAATTTGTCTTTAACATAAATCAGACAAATTATGCCAATGCAATTTTCTTTTATGGGGAGGGAATAAATATCATATACATAGTAACCCAGCGGACACACAATATTAATTGCAATCTTAAAATTCGTGATGGTAATGCTTTAACACCATTATTGGTTTTCAGATGTGTTTTGTCTCGAAAGATGGATGTTTGCGGATGGCAACTGCTTTCTGTTTCAGTTTTCAGAAACACAAATTAATTGGATAGAGGCAAGTCAAGCATGCATTCACATGGGCGGTTACATGGCGTCAATTCACACTCAACGGGAAGGTGATATTGTGAAACGTGTGATAGCGATGAACGGCGATCCGCTTGCTCTTACTTTCATTGGTCAGTTTTTGTCTTTTATGTCGTAAAGATAAACTTATCTTTGAATATGAATTTGATTGTCAACGGCAATCCGGTCGCTGTTACTTTCATTAGTCAGTTTTGTCTTTTATGTCGTAAAGATACACTTATCTTTGAATATGAATTTGATTGTCAACGGCAATCCGGTTGCTGTTACTTTAATTGGTAAGTTTTGTCTTTTATGTCGTAAAGATACACTTATCTTTGAATATGAATTTGATTGTCATCTGTTAGTTTTGATTTTGGGTTGCTGTTGCATCATACATAAGTTGTCAGGGATATCGATCTGATTAATTTCACTGCAATTAGGAAAAGCAAAGCGAGACTAATTTGAGGAATACATTAGACCAGCTCATATGACGTGATTAAGGAACAGTATGCTAGCGACCACCAACCAATCAGCTACTGTCAATGAGTAAAGCAGCATGCATTACATATATTCATACACAATGTATTATTATAGTCTTATTGACAGGCTGTGTATGGACACAGATTTTCATTACAATTTTGGAGGACCAAATGGCAAGAAATCTTTGCCGTTAATCCCCCACCCTCCCAACACAAACAGTATTTTCTTATCACCAGTCGATGACCATTAAATCCCTTCGAATGAGTAAAAGGAATAAATCTAATTTTTCATTTCCTTGTAGTGTATTCTGGAGGATACATTTTATAGGAAGTCCGGCATGTAATTTCATACCCAAATCATGCTACAATCCACATCTTTGTATATCTAATAATAATACTTCAGTTATATGCTTAACGTTGTGTGCAGAAGCTAATATGTGTGTTAAAGAAAGCTTAAGCGTTATGCATTAGCGTGTTTAAGGGGGCTATTAGGGATAATCTCCCTAAAAAATCTGTAGCCCCCCAAATTATATCAATCAGAAATATTGCAAAGTGAAATAATGAATCATAGAAACTCCTGCAGCTGAACTCTTCAGGTTTGCACCAAAAAATCCTAAATGTTTGACCAAATATGCGACCAAAAACCTGCAATTTTGAAACAATAAACTCCAATTTTGGATTAAAAATCTTCAATTTTGCATTTCAAGATCCACTCTTTGGTTACAACTCCATTCCTGTTGTCGCGGATTGCGAAATTTTATCCAAATAGTATAAAGGAAAAGTTGACACACTGACTGGCCTTCGTAAAGTCTGCTATCTATTTTGTCTGTATGGATGGGCTTAATGGGAGCTATGATTACATAACAATACACACGACAGTTTGGGAGCAGCCCGAAAAACTGGGTACTTTGAAATACCCAAAAAATTGGGTACTTTGATGTATACGTTATCGCATGAGCCTACACATTTGACTAGCTCACACTAAACATATAGGGTTTCTTATTTTCCTCTCCGATTGTCCAACATCTCACTATATATCCTGAAATTTTGGAGACGGATAGTAAATAGATATTCAAAACTTTTGCCGCTGCTTTTTGAAAATCATTGTGGCGTTTTTAGGAAAATGAACAAAAAAAACTGCCCATAAACTCTTTATTCATTTTCTCAAAAAAGCGACCGTAAATTTTAAAAAGCAGCGGCAAAAAGTTTTGAATATCTATTTACTATACGTCTCCAAAAATTCAGGATATCTATGAAATTTTTGACAATCTGGAGCAGAAAATGAAAAACCCCATATGTTTAGCGTGGGCTAGTCAAATGTGTAGGCTCATGCGATGACGTAATACATCAAAGTACCCAATTTTTTGGGGTATTCCAAATACCCAGTTTTTCGGGCTGCTTCCGAACTGCACGATACCTTTGGAAAGGAAAGACCTTGGATGGTGTTCTACCTGCCAGTGCCAAACAGAGCACATTTGGTGGACTAAAGGGCGAATCTTAAAATGTGACCAAACATCCTTGATTATGGACCAAAAATATAAAATTCTGAGTCACAAATCTTCACTTTTGTACCGCAATGTCTTCAATTTTTGTACACAAATCATTAAATTTCGAACAAAATGTATTACAATTCAAGGTAAAAAGGCTTGAAGTTTGGACCACAATCTACAACTTAGTACAATAACCTCAAATTCATGACCAAGTTAGGGGGATGAACGTCTTAATAAGATGTGTTTTAAGCGGCTTAACCCTCTAAAACGGAAAGCAAGGCACGCCGTGGCCCCGGATTAATGTAAAGAAAATATACTATAAACCATGAAAGTAGCAAACATTGTGTTAGAATTGTTTAAATATAAAACACAAGTTCACAATAAAAGCTTTAGCATATCAGAAAATGATGATTATCCTAGTGTTATATTATTGTTTTCAGATGTTTTTAACATCTTCGCAAATTCGTTTAAAGTTTTGCATAAAAAAACAGTGTGATGATTTTCAGTATCAAAAATTAAGGTTAAAAAATTCGAAGAATCACATTAAACATGGTCAACTGATTCTCTTTAATATATTACGATATTTTCATACACTACAGGTGCACATTTGTTGTGATTTCAAGGCTGCCTTTTTGGTGTAAATCGCTACCTGTCCACATGGACAGGTTATGGATATAGATTTACAGGTCCGGAGTTTGTTATGAGATTGACCCCATACTATATATCGATCAGAAAGTTTCTCCCAGAATATGATCGATCAATAAGATTTCTCAGTGTTTGATTGGTCAGTTGTAGGCATTGGTATTTTAAGTATGTAAAATTATTTGATTATAAATTATAACAACTTTAGGTTGGTAAACCTGAATTTATAGTCGTAAATACAGGTACACTACAGGTGCACATTTGTTGTGATTTCAAGCCTGCCCTTTTTGGTGTAAATCGGTACCTGTCCATATGGACAGGTTATGAATATAGATTTACGGGTCCGGCGTTTGTTATGAGATTGACCCCATACTATATATCGATCAGAAAGTTTCTCCCAGAATATGATCGATCAATAAGATTTCTCAGTGTATGATTGGTCAGTTGTAGGCATTGGTATTTTAAGTATGTACAATTATTTGATTATGAATTATAACCAACTTTAGGTTAGTAAACCTAAATTTATTGTTTTTCTGAAGATTTCTTGTTTGTGCTAATTGATTGAAAGTGTTGTAAAATTCATGGTGGCGACATATGAAAAGAGAAAGCTCGTATGGCAGGCCAATTAAACATTTACCGTCTAATTTGACTTAAATGGAATTCAAATGAGGTGTAAATGATTCGACTTACGTGCAAATTAGTTCACTTTAGTGCAATTAATTTCACTAAGTCAAAGTATATTCCACAAAAAACGAATGCAATTCCAAGTCAATTTCAATTAGACTTAAGTGTAATGCAAATAAAAGGAAAATAGCATTTCCACTTATAAGTGCAACTGAATTTTTCCTAAGTCAAATTGATTTCGACATAACAAAAATTGAATTCGACTTAAGTGGAATTGCAGGCCAATTTCACTTAAGTCGTTTTAATTTGCGCTTAAGTCAAATTCAGTTCCACCTAAGTCCTATTAACCATAATTTTCAGCCTTCACGTAAGTAGAATGTAATTTCACTTAAGTGAAATGGGTCACCAATTTCACTTAAGTCGAATTTAATTTCAGTCTAAGTCGAATTATATTTGAAGTGCAAATAATCTCTGTCCAATGTACTTAATTTCACTAAAATCGAATTAAATTTCACTTAAGTTAAATCTAAATTCAATCAAATCAAATTCATATTAAAATATAGTTTCAAACCTTTCCACGTAAGTAGAATGCATTTTCACTTAAGTAAAATAGGTCACCAATTCTACAAAGTCAAATTCAATTTCAGTTTAAGTTGAATTCCATTTAAAGTGCAAATAAATACTAATGTAGTTGATTCACTTAAGTCGAAATTAATATTTCACATATGTCGAATCCAATTCCATTTAAGGCAAATTTAATTTGACTTAATTTGAATGCAAAAATGCAAATGAATTTGTCTTAATTGAAACTGATTTTGACTTAAGCGTAATTAAATTTGGCTTAAGTGCAAATGAAAACGACTTAACTTAAATAGGCCAGCAATTGTACTTAAGTCGAAGTCAATTTCGCTTAATGCAAAATCAATTTGATAAAGTCGAATGCTATTTCACTTATGTCAAATTTAATTGCACTTAAGTCATATTAAACATATTTTTCAGCCTTTTCGCGTAAGTAAAATGTAATATCACTTAAGTGAAATAAGTCACCAATTCCACTTAGGTCGAATTCAATTTCAGTTTAAGTCAAATTTCATTTGATTTAACTGCAAATAATCACTAATGCGGTAATCTCACTTCAGTTGAATTGAATCACTTACCGTAAGTCAAATATAGTTTCTTTTACGTCGATATTAAGAGGTAAATGTTAAACTTGCGAAAAGGGTAATATACTTTCTATTTAGATGAATTTGCCCAAGCGTAAAATGATTCAAGAATGCTAGCTATAGGTCAGTTGTATAGGTGCAGTCACTTTTGTGGGTGCAGACATACGTACACATACGTGGAATGTGAAGACATAGCACATCGCCATAGTCTAGTAATGCAGTGCAGCATCATGCATGTTGTGTGTGTCAGACATGGCAGTGAATCTACCTCAATTTATACATATTTTTTGTGATCGTATTTTATCAATCATTTTTCGGTAAATCCAAACAGTAATGATACATACGGAGGAATGGAGAACTGATTACTAAGACCAAATCCGAAGACTACAGTTTTGCAGAAAAAACTTGGATCGCATTGCAACCTTTTTAAAGACCGCACTCACGACTGCACCCACGATACTGACCAATAGCGTGCAATCTTGAATCATTTCGCGCATGATCTACTTAACAATGTTTGCTATTACACATTTCGCCAATTTACCATTTACTTCCTAATATTGACTTAAGCGAAACTGTATTCAAATTCAGGTCAAATTCAATTGGGCTTAATTGGAATTAGTGACCTATTACACTCACGTAAAATTGCATTTAACTTCAGTGAAATGCTATTTGACTAAAGCCGAATACAAATCCACTTAACTTTAATTGTATTTTCCCTCAAATCGAAATGAATTCCACTTAATTGAAATTGGAAAGTAAATGAAAAATCAGCTAGCCATAAGCTCACCCTCTCCACTAAGAAAAGGAAAAAACGAGAAGAATCAAGAAGAGGATAGAGCAATTTATTGACATTTATAAAAATTAATCTCGCACCCTATCTCCACGTTATCAGGTTATGTATGTCTTGGAATGTCAAAAACTTTAAATTTTAGAGTTTCTAACCTCATTAAATGTCTAGTTACCCACCACTAAAGGTCTACGGCATGTACAATTTCTATATTGTTTTTTTCTTCTTCCTGTTTTCAACATTCAGGCATAAAATATTTTGGAACACAATTTACCTGGGAAGACGGAAAGCCATTTACCTACTCTGACTGGCATCTGTCAAGGTTTGTTCAATTTCCCATAGCAATCATAATCAAAATGGTTTATTTTTGGTTTCATTAAGGTACAAGGACCAGATGATTGATATTTTTAAGTTACAAAGACAAGATGATTGTAATTATTAAAGTACAGGGCAAGATGATTGATATTTCTAAGTTACAAGGACAAGATGAATGGTATTATTAAGGTACAAAGTTGATGGTTTGTACAAATCAAGGTACAAAGACAAAATGGTTGGTATTATTAAGGAACAAAGACACCATGATTGGAATCATTAAGGTACAAGGACAGAATGATTGGTATTATTAGGTTACAATGACAAACTGTTTTGTATTATCAAAATAAAAAGACAAGATGGTTGATATCATTAAGGTACACAGACAAAATTATTTGTATTAATAAGGTACAAAGACCCGAAGATTGGAATTATTAAAATGCAAGGGCAAAATGATTGGTGTTATTCAGATACAAAGAAAAGAAGATTGGTATTATTAAGGTACAATGACTAGACGATTAGTATTATTAAGGTACAAATAAAGATGATTGGTATTATTACGGTACAGTGACTAGATGATTGGTATCATTAACTTACAAGGACAAACTGTTTTGTATTATTAAGGTACAAAGACAAGATAATTGGCATTATCAAGATGCAAAGACAAGATGATTGGAATTATTAAGGTACATGGGCAAAATGATTAGTAATATTCAGATACAAAGACAAGAAGATTGGCATTATTACGGTACATTGACTAGATGATTGGTATTATTAACATACAAGGACAAACTGTTTTGTATTATTAAGGTACAAAGACAAGATGATTGGTATTATCAAGGTGCAAAGACAAGATGATTGGAACTATTAAGATACAAGAACAAAATGATTGATATTATAATGGTACAAAGACAAGATGATTTGTATTATTAAGGTACAACAACTAGATAATTTGTATTAATCAGGTACATAGTTAAGATGAATGATATAATTAAGTAACAAGGAAGCTGTTTTGTACTGTTTTGTATTATTAAGATACAATGACAAGATAATTGATATTATTGAGGTTCAGGGACAAGATGATTTATTTATTTATACATTTTTTTTTTTACTTATTTATTTGACATACTTATACAGGGTGACCTATTCAGAAACAGTATTGGTCTTCCACAAGGCCCTGCTGTATTCATAAAAAGCACAAAGTACAGAAAATATAAAACATTGAACTTAAAACGAGCAAGCATAATACTTGGTATGGATAAAATAATGATAGTTAAAATCAAAGCAAATTTAAAATAAACAGATAAAAAACATTGCTAAAGTAAATGGAATTTATTTAAACCATAATAATAAAAAAGAAGTAAAAAGCATGATAATTGGAAGCATGATAATTAAAATAATAAAAAGGAATATAATCAAAATGATAACGGTTTAAAAAAGTATTTGGGCAAAGAAATAAATGCTAGCTGACCTGACAATAATTTCAGGAATATTGTTGCAGCGGAGATGACATTTCAAGATTTAAGGATTTTGCACGCTTTAATTTCATTATCTAGGATATACCATAATTTGGGTGTCATAAAAATGGATTGTTTGTACATTTCAGTTCTGCAATGTGGAAGTTTCAAAATGCCTTTTTTTTACTTTGTGTTGTATGATGACCATTACTATCATCAGATACGAACAATCTAATTAATGGCGTCTAACACAGTGTCAGGCTTTAAGTTCGGCTCCGCAATTATATTTGTATTTCAGCAAGAACATTTCTTCCATTATTTGCATGAACAGCAATTTTTAATTTACCCAGGAACAATTTAGAAGAAAATGGGTGTCACTACAGAACTTTGGAGACGTAGAAGTGAATTTTTTTCCTGAACGTGGTGGCTCATATCACTGTTCAGTACAGATACAGCAAACCATTTTCACTAATTCTTATTTCAATGGAAGTCACAGAGTAATAGTAAAAAGAATGCATTGGCGTCTATACTTCTGACTATACTATTGTTGCGCTCTGGAAATATAGAAATAAAATTCCGGACCGCCGGTAACTCGTAGCAGTGACAACAGTCAACCTGAAGTAGAACCATTGAATGATATATTGCGGAAGATAAACGATAACCTTTTAAAGTTAAATAAAAAAATGGACAACATATCTAGAGATATAAGTATTTTGAGAAATAGGATAGATAACGTTGAGGACTCCCAAAATGCTTTCAAGGCTGAAAATGTTGAACTCAGAGCTAAAGTAAAAGATCTTGAAGTGCAAAATGACAAGTTGCAGTCCAGTCACGTCGTGAGAATTTATTATTTCATGGCATTCCAGAAGAGCAGAATGAAACTTGGAAAGGAAATGAGAAAAAGGTCAAAGTATTGATTAAAGATTAAACCTACATATAATGCAAGAGTCAATTGAGATCCAAAGATGTCATCATCTACCTTCTAGATCCCAGCCACGTCCGGTAATTATTAAAATTTTGAGATACAAGGATAAAGAAAGATTTTAGAAAAAGCAGCCAAAAAGCTGAAGCTCACAGCTTTTCGTGTGAGCGAAGACTTCACCAAACGAACTCATGAGTTACGCAAAAATCTTATGCGGTTTCCTGAAAGATGCACGTGACAACGGAAATTTTTCTTTTATCCGTTTTGACAAGCTTGTCATCAAAGGAAACGTTTTTGTAAAGGGACGATACCAAAACCACTATAAAGAAAACTAAATAACGGTGCGGCCGGATCCCGATTAATAACCAACAAGGTGATCATAGACTGGTAAGAAGTCAAAGCTGAATAACTGATTGTTTCCCAGAGACCACCAAATTTATTATAGACACGATTTTATGACCACAACCTACATTCACTTTCTTCATTAAACCTAAAATTTTGGTTTGGAATGTCACAGGTTTGCGATCCAAGCTAATTTGCCTAGATAATTATACATTTCTGAAATCGTTTGATATCCTGTGTCTTACATGGCAGGGAAATGCTCGTCAATTTAAATTATATGGATATTTGGAATGTTCTATTGTAAGAGCGTAGAGTTGGTGCTAAAAGAGATTCTGGTGGTGTGTCCGTCTTTTAGCGTAGAGTTGGTGCTAAAAGGGATTCTGGTGGTGTGTCCGTCTTTTAGCGTAGAGTTGGTGCTAAAAGGGATTCTGGTGGTGTGTCCGTCTTTTAGGTGCTAAAAGAGATTCTGGTGGTGAGTCCGTCAAAGTTGGTGCTAAAAGAGATTAGCCTGGTGGTGCTAAAAGGGATTCTGATGTCCGTCTTTTAGCGTAGAGTTGGTGCTAAAAGAGATTCCGTCTTTTATGGTGGTGTGTCCGTCTTTTTCTTTTAGCGTAGTTGGTGCTAAAAGTTGGTGCTAAAAGAGATTGGCGGTGGTGGTGTCCGTCTTTTAGCGTAGAGTTGGTGCTAAAAGATTCTGGGGTGTGTCCGTCTTTTAGATTGGCTAAAAGAGATTCTGGTGGTGTGTCCGTCTTTTAGCGTAGAGTTGGTGCTAAAAGGATTCTGTGTGTCCGTCTTTAGCGTAGAGTTGGTGCTAAAAGGGATTATGGTGGTGGTGTGTCCGTCTTTTAGCGTAGAGTTGGTGCTAAAAGAGATTATGGTGGTGTGTCCGTCTTTTAGCGTAGAGTTGGTGCTAAAAGAGATTATGGTGGTGTGTCCGTCTTTTAGCGTAGAGTTGGTGCTAAAAGAGATTATGGTGGTGTGTCCGTCTTTTAGCGTAGAGTTGGTGCTAAAAGTTCTGTGGTGTGTCCGTCTTTTAGCGTAGAGTAGGTGCTAAAAGAGATTATGGTGGTGTGTCCGTCTTTTAGCGTAGAGTAGGTGCTCAAAAAGATTATGGTGGTGTGTCCGTCTTTTAGCGTAGAGTTGGTGCTAAAAGAGATTCTGGTGGTGTGTCCGTCTTTTAGCGTAGAGTTGGTGCTAAAAGAGATTCTGGTGGTGTGTCCGTCTTTTAGCGTAGAGTTGGTGCTAAAAGAGAGAGTTGGTGCTAAAAGAGATTCTGGTGGTGTGTCCGTCTTTTAGCGTAGAGTTGGTGCTAAAAGAGATTCTGGTGGTGTGTCCGTCTTTTAGCGTAGAGTTGGTGCTAAAAGAGATTCTGGTGGTGTATCCGTCTTTTAGCGTAGAGTTGGCGCTAAAAGTTGGTGAGAATCTAAAAGCTAAAAGAGATTCTGGTGGTGTGTCCGTCTTTAGCGTAGAGTTGGTGCTAAAAGAGATTCTGGTGGTGTGTCCGTCTTTTAGCGTAGAGTTGGTGCTAAAAGTAGATTGGTGCTGGATTCTGGTGTGTCCGTCTTTTAGCGTAGAAAAGTCTGGTGGTGTGTCCGTCTTTTTAGGTGCTAAAAGAGATTCTAAAAAAAGAGATTATCTTTTTAGGTGGTTGTGCTAAAAGAGATCTTTTGTGTCCGTCTTTTAGCGTAGAGTTGGTGCTAAAAGAGAATCTGGTGGTGTGTCCGTCTTTTAAAGTAGAGTTGGTGCTAAAAGAGATTCTGGTGGTGTGTCCGTCTTTTAGCGTAGAGTAGGTGCTCCGTCTTTTAAAGAAAAGGGATTATGGTGGTGTGTCCGTCTTTTAGCGTAGAGTTGGTGCTAAAAGAGATTGGTGGTGTGTCCGTCTTTTAAGAGTTGGTGCTAAAAGAGATTCTGGTGGTGTGTCCGTCTTTTAGCGTAGAGTTGGTGCTAAAAGGATTCTGGTGGTTCTTTTAGTCTTTTTTTAGCGTAGAGTTGGTGCTAAAATTCTGGTGGTGTGTCCGTCTTTTAGGTAGAGTTGGTGTGAGATTCTGTGGTGTGTCCGTCTTTTTAGCGTAGAGTTGGTGCTAAAAGGGATTCTGGTGGTGTGTCCGTCTTTTAGCGTAGAGTTGGTGCTAAAAGAGATTCTGGTGGTGTGTCCGTCTTTTAGCGTAGAGTTGGTGCTAAAAGTTCCCGTCTTTTAGCGTAGAGTTGGTGCTAAAAGGATTCCGTCTTTTAGCGTTGGCGCTAAAAGGTTCTGTGTGTGTCCGTCTTTTAGCGTAGAGTTGGTCCGTCTTTTTAGCGTAAAAAAGAGATTCTAAAAAAAGAGTTGTGTCCGTCTTTTAGCGTAGAAAAAGAGATTCTGGTGGTGTGTCCGTCTTTTAGCGTAGAGTAGGTGCTTAAAAAGATTATGGTGGTGTGTCCGTCTTTTAGCGTAGAGTTGGTGCTAAAAGAGATTATGGTGGTGTGTCCGTCTTTTAGCGTAGAGTAGGTGCTCAAAAAGATTATGGTGGTGTGTCCGTCTTTTAGCGTAGAGTTGGTGCTAAAAGAGATTATGGTGGTGTGTCCGTCTTTAGAGTTGGTGCTAAAAGTTGTTCCGTCTTTAGCGTAGAGTTGGTGCTAAAAGAGATTAAAAGAGATGGTGGTGTGTCCGTCTTTTAGCGTAGAGTTGGTGCTAAAAAGATTCTAAAGAGTTGGGCTAAAAGAGATTCTGGTGGTGTGTCCGTCTTTTAGCGTGAAGTTGTTGCTAAAAGAGATTATGGTGGTGTGTCCGTCTTTTAGCGTAGAGTTGGTGCTAAAAGGGATTCTGGTGGTGTGTCCATCTTTAAGCGTGAAGTTGTTGCTAAAAGAGATTATGGTGGTGTGTCCGTCTTTTACAAAGATCCTTCGCAACTACATTTGATGGACAATCTTGGAGCTGAAACCTATATTTGGATCCGATTACCTCTTTCTGAAAAGAATATTTACATATTTTTTATGCGTTGTTTACATTTCCCCCCGAGTCATCAAATTATGCAAATGACTCAGTTTTTGATCAACTCGAGCAGGATTTGGTTGTATTAAATAGTGTTTATGGAGATTGCGGTTTTGGGATCGTACGCGATTTTAACGTCCGCACGGCAATGTTACCAGCTTTCTGTGAAATATCCGCATTTATTCCTAATCTTGATGAAAATCTTTGTAATGAAGGGGTTGATGAGACTGTGCGATTTTCTGTAGATAAAGAATGTCATACCTATGGTAAATTACTTTTGGTTTTGTGAAAATCTACTTCTATTAAAAATGTAACGGCAGATTCCCGCTATACCAAGCCAAGGGGAGCTTCACATATATCTGCAGAACTGGTAGTAGCGCTGTTGATTATGTATTAGCTTCAACTACTTTATTGATAGAAATGTAATCTCGAACTTCTATGTTGGAGAAATGTTTACTTCTAACCATCTGCCACTTATTTTTATACTTTGTCTCAATGCACAAGAAGTTGAGGTTTAAAATATTTATAAATCTGTAAATAACATTTGTTGTGTTCCTCTCAGGTAAATGGCATGGTCCGATGGTAAAAATAAAGATTTTTTCAAGAAATTGGTCTTTGGAGAATAATGTTTGTGTGTTTGCTAATATTACTGAGGATCTGGATTGTTATACTTTTGTTTCTAGCTTGACGCGTATAATTAGCCTTTTAGATACTGTGTATAGTCGCAAAAGTATTGTAAATAACGGTAACTGCATATGGTTACCGTAACGCCAATAATTGGTTCGATAGTGATTTTCGTGCTTTAAGTCAATCGTAGCGAGGGCCCTTAGACACTATAAAAGTGAGGGCAAGTCAGAGTGACATACTAAGTATTTTGATTCAAGACGAAATTACCATAACTATTTATCTCTCAAGAAGAATTTGTTTATTTCCAATAGAATTGATGACTTACTTGAGGCCGCCAGGCGAAAGGATAGTAGGAAATTCTGTTCTTTTTTCAAATATAAGCGTCCCAAATACAATTGTGTAACTAGTAATGATTAGGTTTTTTATTTTAAATCGCTTTTGATGACGGTGTTTGTGGTAATTATATTCATGATAGTAGCCATTACATAATCGATTGTGAGATGAACTTGACTAATAACGATATGTTTAATCATGATATAAAGTTGGATGAAGTTATAAAAGCAATAAAAACGCTCAATTCAGATGAAGCTAGTGGCATGATGGTATTCCGCCTGAGGCTATCAAGTATGCACATTCTGACCTGACTGGTTTTATTCATAAGCTATTTGAAATGTGTTTTTCTTTGGCATTTATCCAGAGATGTGGCAAGTTCGGGTTATTAATCCTCTTTAAAAAAGGTAAAAAAATGTGTTTCTGCAAACCACAAGCCTATAGCACTTCTTTGCGTGCTTAACAAATTATTTACAAAATCTTGACGCAAAGGTTGACCAACTGGCTGACAGACTATTACATTTTGTCTTATGCACAAGCCGGATTTCGTTGCAAACACTCCACAATCAATAGCTGTTTTGTACTTCATTCAGCCATTAGTATAGCCCTTAGTAAACCACGTGGAAAACTATTTGCTGCATTCGTGGATTTTAAAGCAGCTTTCGATTGTATCAACCGGGAAATTTTGTTCCAGAAACTCTGTATCCTGGGTATAACTGGCATGTTTTTCGATATCCTTCTTGCAATGTATAAAAATGTAAAATCATGTGTAAAATGTCAAGACGGTTTAACCTCCGTTCTTCAGTTGTACTAAAGGGGTTAGGCAGTTGTGTAATTTCTCACCTATTTTGTTCTCTATCTTATTAATGATATTGAAGATATGATATCTCTTGTATGTGGATGATCTTGTAATTTTTTTGAGAGTGCCTAATCTTTACAAAAGCTTCTTAAAATCCTTGAAGTATACTGTGACTCAAATGATCTTACACTCAATTAAGAAAACTAAGCCTGGACTCTGGTTTTAGAAAAGCGGTTATCTAGCAAAATCAAATAAGTGGTACTTTTAGAGAAAATTGCTCGAGAATGTTAATTGCTATACTTGTTTAGGGCTAGGATTTACTCCAAAGGGTATATGGACTGCTGCACAAGAAAACTCGAGCTGCTCAGTATAGAGGGCGATATTCAGCTTAAAAATAATAATAGCTAAAACACTGGATTTGTCAGTCGTAGCATGCTCCAAATCTTTGATAAAAAACAATGCCTATCTTAACATATGGGGCGGAGCTATAGGGTGGTTATCCACATGCAAGTATCATAAGTGTTTACAATAATTTCCATAAATATTTTTAGTTTTGATTTTGTTTGAAATAATCAGGGTGTTAGTAACGAAAAAACATTTTTTTTTTAGATTTTTAAGCAAAGGATTTTAGATATGGATAGACAAAACTGGGTCAGTGATGTAAACTCTATGGATAGTCTCCAGTCATATAATATTTTGATGACAGAGAGTTGTGTGAAACCTTATACGTTTCTCATCAATAACTTTTATTTAAGAAAACATATTCCCATACTACGTCATTGTACCCTTGAAATTGAGGTAAATGTTGGACGCAAGAAAAAGTTTTCAAACAATCAAAGAATTTGTAATTTTTGTTCGCTGAATCTAATTGATGACGAATTTCACTTTATGTTTATTTGTCCTTTCCTCCATGGATTGCGTGCAAAGTACATAACAGATTGTTATGTTAAGTACCCTGATAAACAAACGTTTAGGAGCGTATTGTGTCCATGCACTGAAACAATTGTGTAAATCTCTTTCTATTTATATCATGCATGCCATTTAACTTTCGTGAAGTAAAAGGTATGTTCGGCACATACTGTACTATGCTTAGTTATTGATTTGATCGTTTATCTGTTTATGACGATCCTCGATCTTATTCTTATTTTTATATATGTTGTTGATAATTTTGTACATATTTTGTAACAAGGGCCAAGGGTCTAGTGCACTGCTTTAAAAATGAAATGAAATGAATAATACTGTTAGATATATAAGAAGGACAAAGATTATTTCTACATTTGCATAACATTATGTGATCGTTACACAGAAGCTTCTCTGGCAATGGGTCCAATTTAATAAACGTAATAATTTTGATGATTCGGAGCCCCATCTCTATCCGGTAATTAATCTAGCTGCTCTTTTATGAGCCTTAATCACATCTCGATCCAGTAATCAATCTAGCTGCTCTCTTCTGAACCTTAATCCCATCTCGATCAGTAATCAATCTAGCTGCTCTCTTCTGAACCTTAATCCCATCTCGATCCAGTAATCAATCTAGCTGCTCTCCTCTGAACCGTAATTCCATCTCGATCAGTAATCAATCTAGCTGCTCTCTTCTGAACCTTAATCTCATCTCGATCAGTAATCAATCTAGCTGCCCTCTTCTGAACCTTAATCCCATCTCGATCAGTAATCAATTTAGCTGCTCTTTCTGAACCTTAATCCCATCTCGATCCAGTCATCAATCTAGCTGCTCTCCTCTGAACCTTAATCCCATCTCGATCAGTAATTAATCTAGCTGCTCTCTTCTGAACCTTAATTCCATCTCAATCCAGTCATCAATCTAGCTGCTCTCCTCTGAACCTTAATCCCATCTCGAATCAATCAGTCATCATTCTCGAGTAATCAATCTAGCTGATCTCTTATGAACCTTAGTCCCATCTCGAATCTTAAATAATTTTCTCGATGTTTGTAATCAATCTAGATTCCATAACACAACATCTCGATTTAGAACAATTTTTTAGATAATATGCTATTCTGAACCTTAATCCCATCTCGATCAAATCAATCTAGCAGCTCTCTTATGAACAATTTGTTTAATCAATTTAGCTGCTCTTTTCTGAACCTTAATCCCATCTCGATTCATGAGCCATCTCTTCTGAATCTTAAATAATTTTTTCATGTTTGTAACAATACTTTTTTAGATGGGGTATTATAAAACCGTTAAATGATAGCTTTGTTTATTTTTGAGCCCAGTTTTCAACTGTTTATTTTCCTACAAACAACAAAAGAAGGTGATACCCAGAAGGCTAGAGGTGCCAATCTGGGGATTGGGTATTTTACAAAGTCATTTCACGTGATACAAGTAAAATAATCAGAACATGCAAGGTGAAAGATGACAATGAGAGCAAAAATTTAAGATAACACCTCATATTCATTATACGTAAAAAGTGCACTGAAAACAGAGAGGGAAAGATTTTCATTTTTTGACTGCAAAAGCTAAAAGCAAAACATACACAATATAGATATAACAAAATATATAAACAAATAATAATAAATACAAAAAATAATAAACGAGAATTAAAGCCAATTTTGGCAATTTTGGTCTTGTTTACAAATTGTTTCAGCTCATCATTGTTCTAGGAAAAAAGCTTTTTATCTTTGAATGCAAGCTTCATTTGATTGACACTGGGAATCTTATTGTTTTTAAGACATTGAAAAATAAAATATTTTGCATAAAAGAGATTGAGATTAGCAAATATATTAGATTCACGAAAAAACCAAACAATATAATAAAATAAGTGAAGATCGTAGAACTTGAGAAGAAAGTTTGCTGTAGATTACACTAAAACTGATGCGTATAACACGTTTTAAAGACAAAGTTCCATTCTATAGTACTACAGCTTCTATAAGAATCCCTTTCCCATCTGACTAAATCCCTTGGTGCGTCTACAATTGCAACCCTCAGAATAGGATAAATTATCTTAGTAGTTTTAACGTTATCCTTTACCTTTAGAATAAGATCATCTTGGAAAATTAAAGGGAAATTAAAGACTCATGACTCTCTATGTTACACCATCTTTTAGGATTCGCTGAAATTAAACAAAAATAAATAGTAAATGGCAAATTATTGGTAGAGTATCTATGACAAAAATAAGTGTATCTATAAATATCACCATTCTGATCCAAAAGATCAATAATATGAGTACATTTCTGAAATAACTGATTATAAAATTATTATAACTGAACCATCAACCCGAATCAAGCTATTATTCCGGATAATTTGTAAATGAAAATTGTCTGACGGAATGGTATAAGTTGAAGCTGCCCAGTTACGGCAAATGTCATCAAAAAACGTATTATTAACGAAGATATCTGTCTTTTTACAATTACAGGAAAATGAAAATTCTTCCCAACACAATTAAGATAGATATCGAAGAAAGTTTTATTAGGGGAATGGGAAACATCTAAGTATCATTTTACCTAAGACATCTTCAAAGCCGAGAAAAAGCTTTGAATATGAAACATATTCAGACCACCATAATTTCATTTTTAAAAATAAAACAGATCTTTTAACCTTTATTGGTCTCTTATTCCAGATACAAATTGAAAATAATAGTTTTTACATCTCTAAAAAGGAACTCAGGAGGATCAGGAAGAAAGAAGGCAAGAAAAATGAGCTGAGAGAAGCCAAGGTTTTAACAATTATGATTTTACAATTGGGAGTTAAGTCTCTTTTGGCCTAAACGTGAAGGTTATTTTGAAGTCTCGATAGTTTCGAATTATAGTTTAAAGGAAAAAAGTCTTTCTCTACACTAGTAAAGGATATTCCAAAAATTTAATTGGACCATATAAAAATTTGATATTGAACTTATACATAAAAGATGAAGGACATCGACAAAATTCTCCAGAGGAATAATAATGATTTATCCATGTTAATTGTTAGACCAGATGACATTTCGAAACTACGGAGGGTGTGAATAAGATTTAAGAGGAAATCTTCTGAATCATTGATAAAGAAAGTGGTATTATCTGTATACTGAGAAATTTTAAATATATTATTTTGAATGAAAATACCATGTATTGCTTTATTATCACGCATACAAAAATCTCAACAACAGAACAAAAATGTAAGGGCCAGAGGGAAACCCTGCCGCACTCCTCTGCAAATATTGAAGATGCCTGTAGAATTACTATTATTTAGTACACAAGTAGTACTATTTGAAAAAAAGGTTAAATCAAACGAATAAAGTTAGGGCCAAAATTAAAATAGTTTAGTGCCTTTAGCATGAAAGACAAAATATGAATCTCTGAAATATTGTGGGAAGTAGTATACGAAATTAGGTCTAAAACTGTACAAAGGTTTTCTCGAATAAAACGATCTTTTAATGAAACCGGTTTGATTTGCATGTATGATGTCACCTAAATAACTTTTAGATATGGCAACAATTTGCATTATCCACATTCTTTAATCAGGTATCAAATACTTAATTTATACTGTTGCGCACAAGTGCTTTGGTCTAAAACCAGACTTATGTGCACACAAAAGTTTGTTGAATGTAAGGTATGAATACTTTTTTCCTCTATCTAATATCTTACACATAATAGGTACAACTGAGATGGGTCCGTAATTTGCTACATTAGATCATTTTCATTACTTGTACATTGTAAGTAACTCTGGCTTATTTCCATACACGAGGTACAAAATCTGTTAAAAATGATGATCTATTAATAATGTATGTCAATCAGGACGTAATAACGTTTTTGGGTAATTTCAAAATTGTACTGCTTATTCCGTTCAGACCAGTTGCGACTGAGTCGGTCATTTGTTTCAATCTCATTGAGAACAAAAGTTTCAGATACTATTGGTAAATTAAATACATGCAAATGTGAGCGGTTTTTGTATGTTTAAATAACAACATCATCATCTGGTACAATTGAACTCGCAATAGTTGTGAAATATTTATCGAACTAATTAGAAATTCTGAGTTCATAATCAATTACAACATCTTGAATGATGAATGAAGTAGGCAATGGTTTGGACTTTTGTGGTAAAACTATTTTGAGTGTGGTCCAAGGATAGGGTTTATTTTCATGTAGAATTTAACTATTTCGTATTTAATGAATGCACAAGTCTTGTTACGTACTTTTTTTCTTTCAAATAGGAGCATGTGAATTTAGTACATTTAAAAATGAATTATTTAAATTCCTATGCTTAGCATATTTTAAAGATTAATTCCATTCAGGTTTCTTGAAAATAATTTTGGTTTAAATTCATTATACATATAAAGTGTGATGTACTTATCAATTTTCTTTACATTTAATCTACCATACACCGTACATATTTAATAACGATCACTTGTGGTTGTTGCATTAATACCTGATTCACAGCATATTCGTATTCGTTGTAAAGCTAATATTTGTTTATGATTTACTCTGGAAAGTCGTGTGAGTTCGTTTATTAATTGATTAAATTGGTGCAAGGAATTACTGTCCTTCAACCTTATGACTTAGAATTGTTTACTGCAAAGTTCATGCTGCAGTTGAAATCCCCCAAGATTAATATCTTTAAGACCATTAATCATTTTAGAAATGAATTTTTTTAGCTTAATGAAAAGTTCAGCCCCGGCATTTGGTGGACGGTAAACTACACTTACCAACAATGACAGATTTTTAAGGAGGATTTCTGTACAAGTGATTCCATGTTAATATCTTCAATTTCAAGAGGCTTCCAGATAAATTTGTATGAACATAATTAGCGACTCCCCACATTTCTATTCCTGTTTTTAAGATACAATTGATAATCTGGAATAGCAATACACCGTCAGATATTAAGCTGCCAAGAAACGTTTCACAAAAACATAAAATATCAAATGGCTAATGGCAAAATAAGTGTCTCATCATTATTATTGAAGTCATTTATATAGCGCCTCTCCCGTGGATCGAAGCGCTTTACAATAAAGTTGATAATACATAGACAAACTCTTAATATACAATATTAAAAAACAAAAAAATAAAAACATTTGCAGGACAATCTAAAAGCATAAAAGAATTTATGAAAAATTAAATATAAACAAAAAAACTAAGAAATTGAATATTATAGACAGCATAAAACTTAATCATTAGGAAAAGATGAATCTGAAGAGCCTTCTTAAAAGTATAAACAGTTTGAGCCTGACGGATTGCAATGGGTAGATTATTCCACAAACGTGGTCCCAGGACAGAAAAGGCGCAGTCCCCACTGACACGATTAGCTCTTGGCACCACAAGGCGAGTGACATCCTTGTTGGCGGATCTTAGACCAACGCGTCCAGGCTTATAAATATGCAGCAATTCTTGAAGGTATGAAGGCGCATTCTTTGTAATGCAGTTGTACACATGCAGTAATATCTTGAAATCGATTCTCTGCTGGATGGGCAACCATTGAAGAACACGCAAGAGGGGGGAAGCGCTTGTACGTCTATCAACACAACAAATTATGCGCGCTGCACGATTTGAAGTCTTTGCAAGCGTTGAAGGTTTTCACGTGATATGCCACCAAGCAGGGAGTTGCCATAATCCAGCCGAGAAAGGACGAGAGATCGCACTGCATGAGCACAAGTATTTTGATCAATGTACCGTCTGATTCTAGAAATATTACGCAAATGAAAATTAACAGTACGACATATTGAAGAGATCTGGGAATTCATATTCATACAAGGCTCAAACATGATACCTAAATCTTTAACGGATGATGAAGGAACAATCACAGACCCACCGATCCTCAAAGCAATGGACTTGATGGAATGCATTTGTTTTTTGATGAAATGATCATGCCATCTATCTTATTACATAATACTCGTCAATTCAAATGAGTAATTATAATACTTTTTGAGCTTAAAGGGGGTATAACACCATTCTACCTGGTGGATTACATTAGGAACAATGACAATTGATGCTGTTTATAGTATTATTTAACACTTATATCATCATTTCACTCGAAACTTCTATCAAGTGAAATACAATCATCTTTAGCCAGGATATCAACACTCAAAGATAAGTTCAAATTCTTACAAGAGTTCGTGAAAACGTTGTTCGACACAGATAGTTCTGTCCTCAATTCACATGTATTGTTCTTATTTTGAAATTGATCTGAGATATTTAAATAATTAGTTATGTAAGTCAAAATGTTATCATCGGAATTATATGCCAGACCATTGAGCTCCCTTATTAGGTGGATCAAAGACAACAGACTCAGAAGGCACTGTGCATTCGTCGAGTAGACGTATTGGACTGTTTTAGATCTAACATATTCAAAGAATTATTATAATCAATACAATTTGTGTTAATGTTACACCCATATGAATGGGGCCGACTCTCTCTCCCTCTCTCTCTTTTTAGCCACTTACCTACCTAACATGAACGACAGTTATTTGCTTTATGTCGAAAATGAATACATTTGAAACATTGAATCTGCCTATCAGATCGACACGCAATGCATTGTGGTTGTCATCCCGCATTGAAAACAGCCACTATGCCTGTCAACCTTTTATGGCCATACTGTCCTTGGCGAAAGTGTGAAGTTTGTTATCGACTTAGATTTTGTTCACGTCTTGGCACGTCGTTGTTTTGGCGAAACTGACCGCTATGTCTGTAGGTATTATTCATTGACTTGGGCTTGATTGTCAATTGATATTGTCAATAACCTGGCATCCTATGGTAATAGCTGTGTTTATGAGAGCGTCATTATGTTGTGATACAATTTCTGTACTAATATCATTTCTTGGAGAGAGGCCGTATAATATCATTTTTTACTGGGGTAGTTTTTCCTCTAGGATTTCAACATGTTGCTAAATGTTGATAAAAGTTTGGCTTGGTGATAAATCATTAGCTATATCATTGCTTCCAACATGTACAATTACATTTGATTAAATATTATTTCATAGATTCAGTGGTGAATCATGGTAGGTATTATTAAAGTAAAAAGACGAGATAAATGGTATTACTAAGTTAAAAGGACAAACTCATTGGTATTGTTAAGGTACACGGATAAGTTGATGTACAAAGATGATGAATGATATTACTAATGTACAAAGATGATGATTGGTACATTTGAAGCGATCAGCCAAACGACCTACAGATCGAATCTTGTGGAGCCATTAACCTCAGAGACGTGCTGCAATGGCATGACACATCATGTGCAGGCAGGTTTGGAACGCAATTTGTTTGCCAGAGACCAACAGAGAAAGGTAAGTGAACAGACGATTATCATCCCACAAAAGTATAAACATATACAAATATAATTATGTACAGCGGATGAATTGTTGCCGTACTGCACTGTCAAAATGGTGCCATATTGTAATGTTGATATTGTGCCATATTGTAATGTTGATATGGTGCCATACTGTAATGTTGATTTGGTGCCATATTGTAATGTTGATATGGTGCCATACTGTAATGTTGAAATGGTGCCATATTGTAATGTTGAAATTGTGCCATATTGTAATGTTGACATCACGCGATATTGTTATGTTGAAAATAAACAAAGATATCAGTAAACATGTGACAGTAATAATTTAAAAGCAATAAATGAACCCAACGCAGATTGAGAGACACAATTTTGAAGCAGCCAATTTTTGCACTGAAAATATAACAATAGTGCTGTAGGACCAGAGACAGGAACAGTATACATTAACAAGACAATTTTGTGTGCGTAGTGAGGGGAATTTTGGGGCAAGAAATAGTCCCAATGTCCAATTAGAAAAAATACAATCTTGGACAAACTGATGGGACAATTAAGATTTATGAGAACTACATATTTTAATGTTATATTGCTGTATCACATTTCTTACTTTCTCAATTTTCAACTACCTTCACCTCCATTTTTTCCAATGTTGAATATTTGTGTTCGATACTAATTAGAAAAGAGAAACAATGGTAAACATTGAATAAAGTGGGGTAGGCACAGAAGGGCTAAAGTGGTAAGGTATGGTAGGGAGACACTGGGAGTGTCAAGACAATTATGACGATGTCTAAAGAATAACAGATATAACAATCAAAAAATGAGAGAATGTGGATCTAGGAGCCGCTAAGAAAAATCACCATCATTTATCATGAATAATGTTTAACCCTGGTTCATAAGTTTAGAAAGAATAGTCCAGGATCCTGCAAGTTGATACAGTGGTAAATGGCTAACGTATCTGAATTGTTACCCTGTGATTTGCATAATAATACATTTCAGAAATGTGTCTAACATTGATTTGTAATCCAAACAAGGAAATTATGATTTATAATTTATTACAGTACTTATGTATAAGAGTGATTGGTGTGTGGAAGTGTTAAGAAACTGCCAGTGTATAGTACTTGACTGTATGTACAGTACAATACACTCTTGTTATTCAAATTGAAGTATTGTAGGAAATCAATAGACTGTCAGGTAGAGAAGCCTTGGTTTGAAATATCAAATGCTCATTCTATTATAAGTGGTAAGAACAGATGATACTTTGTACAAAATGTACTTTGTACAGACAACACTCATACTATAAAAAGTAAAACATTCAAAAGTTTCAATATCTATGTTTGTAACTTATTTTATATGTTGATCAGGCAAAATGCTATAATCCAAATGAAGACAATAAGTTGAAGGAATTCACACCAACAGTTGCAATTCAACCAATCGATATTATGATCATCTCTTAGTGCAAGAGCAAGAAATCGTATTAGTAGGCGTAAAATTTCAATTTAAACAATTCAAGTTATGTATACATCTTGTGTTGAATAATATTGAATAGAAAAGTAAGTTTATAAAAGCAGTACAAATTTCACAAGGTGGCTCAACGAGTTTTATTATGAATCATTTCATGCTCCTTTTTTTTCCATACAGCTACTGGGGATGCAGCGTTAAAGGACCTCGAATATTCAAATTTGTGTAAGAGCCTTCTATTTTAGTTTTATGTACTGGTTCATTTGTGCATAGTACCATAACATAATGCCACAAATAATGATCCAAAAGCAAAATTTACTGTGATGAGTGGAGTATGGCTAAGAATTTAATGTATCTGAATGGTACCAGAAAGTGGACCACCCGTGACAGCCTGAGCAAAAATAACCCACGAGTTGTAAATGGTTAGTTCCGTAATTTACTCAATGCACTCTTAACTAATTACAATAAACTAAGCAAAAATATGACAATGAGTTCCAGTCTGATAGTTAATTTCAGAAGTGAAAATTTTGATCGAGGTGGAGTTGGTAGCTCAAGATATCTCTTATTGAATTGCAAGTAAGAATCAGCGGGGGTGGCTACCAGGCCGATGAATACCATGTAAAGTAAGACAAAGGACCTTGAGTCCTTGGGCTACCTTGGGTCCTTGGTAACACAAAGCGTTGAACTCTTTTTCTGTCTACCAGTGACTGCAATTTCAACTTTTCTATCACGTCAGTGACACTGCTTGTTCGCCCGAAGTCATAGCAGATAAATCTAGATGCCATGCGATGTCTGTATATTGGCTGGGAAATCAGTGGATGCTTGCTGTAGAGGAAGCACCTAAATATCTACAAAGCACTTTTGGGCCGGTCTCAGTTTTGATCCAGCAAACAATCATGAGGTCACTAAAATGCATATACGGCTTGACTCAGTAAGAAAAGCGAATCCAGAAAACATTGTCGACAATGTCAGCCCTCATAATCTCTGAGCTCAACACTGCTATACAGAGACCTTTAAAAAATAGTTCAAAATTCAACCTTTCTCCTTTGACCTCTCGTTGGGATAATAAATGGCATAGTTTCAAAAAGAAACATCAAATCTCTGGTTTAGTATGTCATAGCCTCGCCTGATATTTCAACCTGGATCCGCCCCTGGTAGTGCGTATGGAGGTAGATTCTTTAAATCATTAAAATTACTTTAATGATAGTTTAAATCTTGAATTGCATTTTAACTTAACGCAGCACGTTATGAAAAAATGCAGGTCTGCATTTGTAAATTTGTACAACATTAATAAAATAAGAAATATGTTGACAAACAGTGCACCAGAGACCCTAATTCATTCATTGGTTCATTCACACATTGACTACTGCAACTCTCTCTTGGCTGGTATGCCACATTGTTTAATTCAAAATGTCCAAAAAATACAGAATTTTGCGGCACGTGTTGTAACTAAATCAAACAAATATTGCCATATTACTCCCTTGTTATATTCACTACATTGGTTACCGGTTGAAATGCGTATAAGATACAAAATACTTGTTCTTGTTTTTCAATTTATCCATAAAATGGCCCCAAAATATCTTCAAAACTTAATAATTTCATCAAACACCACTTATGATCTAAGAAACAGATCCGCAGTCTGGCTTAATGTACCCAATATTTCATGTATTACTCTGGGGGTAGGGCATTCTGCAGACTCAGTCCACTTTGTGGAATGATCTCCCACTTCAAATAAGAAAAATCAATTGTCTTCACGTGTTTCTGAAATCAATCAAAACACATTTGTTTATGGTTTATTTTAGTAAGTAAGTATGTATTGTATTCATGTTATTTTTTTGTAAAGCGTTTTTGAATATGCTTGTATAGAAAGGACGCTATATAAATATATTATTATTATTATTATTATTATTACTGTTTAGAGTACCAAATGATTTTGTTTCTTTCCAGACTGCCCACCAAGCTTGTATAGATTTGAAAAGAAGTGTCTTGAGATTGTTCTTCCCGTGGCTGATCCTTCAGGGAATCCTGAAGAAGCTTGCCCTGTGGGGTCGACTATGTTTTCTGATGGAAATATCAATGTACAACAATTAGCACACACCTTTTCCTATGCCTGGAAACATATAGGCGAAATGCTGGTTCTATTCAGGAAATTAGAAGGCTGTCTTGCTTTGAATTTAACAGATCAAAAAGAATATGCAGTAAGTTGCAACGATTCCTTGAACTCAGTTTTTGCAGTTCCGAAGTTAAAGGTGAGACTATTACTTTGTTGGCCACACACGTATACACAAAGGCAAGGCAAATAGTGAAGAAAAAACTGTTTTTATATATTGTTCCGTTTAGAAGAGTTTTAAAGTTTTACTGGTGCATAGTGTCTAGAAGATTGATTTCACACCTTCACTTTCTTAATTTGTATTTAATTTATTGCCACTGAAATAAACATTTTCTACTTACCACTGAGGACGTTTTTAAAAGTTTCTTCAGAGCATAGTTCAGAGCTCTAGTATACTCTGTGGTTCTATAGTTGCAAGCCACAAAAACCCAGGAAATATTTCAATAAGACAAAGACGCTTAAAAATGTGCGACTAGACTGATACCAGTCATTTGTACAAGAAATTGATAAAGCTTTTAACTTGAATATCTCCTTAAGCAGTTAACAAATGAATATACTGAAAAATACAATGTGCATACTCAAGAAGACTGTCTTATGTTGACACTCAAAAAGAATAGTGAGAAAATATTGCATCAAACCTGAAGACCAATGACACTTTTTATGAGGATATGTATCATTATTTATAATAAAAATGATTTTGGAGTATCACATTAGTTATGTCGCAGTATGTCTAGGGGTGAAAACAACAATTACTTGCTCATTAACGTGCACCAAATTTTGGTGAAAATTTCAGTTTATGAATAAGCAAATTATTCCTCACAGATTGATGTAGTTTTTGTGCTGCATTTAAGAGGTCGACTCCGAAACTCCATACAATGATATAAGAAGATCAATTAGAGCATTGGCCCACATTCTAATTTCATTTTTTAATTCTTAGAAATGGATCAAATTTGTAGTGAACACCAATTTACCTGCTCATCCGGTGAATGTATCTCGGCGATTTATATGTGCAACCGCTTCAATGACTGTCAGGATGGATCTGATGAAATTCATTGTACTTTTAAAGAAGGTAGATTTTTCCAGTACATAAATACACTGTTGCTGTAAGCATGGACGTGATAATAAAACAATATATACAACGAGTGAGAAGGGAGGCACGGGGTGTGCAATTGAAGATTTGGGTCAGGTTTTCACAGAGTGGAACTCGGATTATGAAACTTGAATGTTTGAAGTCTTGCCAAGAAGTTGGATCAGTTTTGCCTCTGTACTTTTTGGAAGTATGAATTTGAAGTATTTTTCAATCAAGAAAAAATCTGACAAGCCCAAATTAAAATAATTTAAATCAAAAGGTCATCAATGAGTAGGCGATTGCAATTATGCTACTGTTTTCTTCCTGACCAATTCATTAGTAGCTAGTCACACCCTCAATCTTATTTAGTTATATGCTGAGCAAACTTCATATCACGGCAAAGCTCCTACGCAAAAATATTGACACGAAAGTCTATTGATTTAAATATGCCAGTGAAAATGAAACAATGAAGAGAGTATTTTCAAGATTATTAAATTGGCTTAAAATTATTTAAAATGAGCAGGTAAAAATAACTATTATATAGTATTTATGATTTTTAGCTGTTCATATATGCAAATTATTATTCAAATTTGTCTTGTGTGCAGTTTCTTATATAAATCCAAGCAGACTGTTCTAACCTAGGTCTACGTCGTTATCTTGAGTCGTCATCTTGCTCATACAATACAACCTTAGTTTTGTTCTTTTGAAAAAAATCAAACTTTGATTATTCATAGCTCCTGGTTCTTAAATTTTAAAGATTATTTAGAAATTAAACCTCTCTTCAACAAGAAAAATGTATAGCTATTCATATACTGTTAAGTAGCATCACAATGTTTTGTTGTAGATTGAGATCCTGCGCGGGAAATGAATTGGAATGCGACGATGGACAATGCATTCACATTGAGTTAAATAACATCATATTGTTTTGTTGTAGATTCCTGCACTGGGAATGAGTTCGCATGTGACAATGGGCAATGCATTCATATTGTGTTTCACTGTGACGCTGTTCACCACTGTGGGGATGGAACAGACGAGAAAGATTGTTGTAAGATTTTTATTTTTGCCATTGTGTATTTTTCATTGTGCATCTTAATCACTAGCAGACGTTAAGAAACTAGTTGAAGTATTTGAGAAACATATGTTTTGTTAACAGAGCAGTGGCAAAGCTACTACCATGTGTGAAATTCCCAGTTACGAACCCAAATTATAACTTGAGTTATTGATTTCGTATATTCAAAATGTTGTATTAAATGTATAGCTATATTGATTTTTACACAAATTTTGCTATAAAGGTACCGGTACCTGTGGCGTTGCCAGACCTATTTATTATTATTATTATAATAATGAATATTATTATTATTATTATTATCATTATTATTATTATTATTATTATTATTATTATTATTATTATTATTATTATTATTATTATTATTATTATTATTATTATTATTATTATTATTATTATTATTATTATTATTATTATTATTATTATTATTATTATTATTATTATTATTATTATTATTATTTATTATTATTATTATTATTATTATTCTTCTTCTTCTTCTTCTTCTTCTTCTTCTTATTATTATTATTATTTTTATTATTATTATTATTATTATTATTATTATTTTTATTATTATTATTATTATTATTATTATTATTATCATTATTATTATTATTATTATTATTATCATTATCATTATTATTATCATCATTATTACTCTTCTTCTTCTTCTTCTTCTTCTTCTTCTTCTTCTTCTTCTTCTTCTTCTTCTTCTTCTTCTTCTTCTTCTTCTTCTTCTTCTTCTTCTTCTTCTTCTTCTTCTTCTTCTTCTTCTTCTTCTTCTTCTTCTTCTTCTTCTTCTTCTTCTTCTTCTTCTTCTTCTTCTTCTTCTTCTTCTTCTTCTTCTTCTTCTTCTTCTTCTTCTTCTTCTTCTTCTTCTTCTTCTTCTTCTTCTTCTTCTTCTTAAATTTTTTTCTTAAATTGACAAAAATTCAAAATCCCATATGAATAAAAAAAAATTCTTAAAGGAATACAAATAAACGTGCCAGAAAATGAACAGAAATTTCCTAAAATCTCCAAAAAAAGTAAGTGTACATGGTATTCCGACTCTCTCTCTCTATTTCTATATATATATCTTTCTCTCTATTTCTATATATATATCTTTCTCTCTTTCTATATATATATATATATATATATATATATATATATATATATATATATATATATATATATATATATATATATATATATATATATATATATATATATTATATATATAATATATATAAATATATATATATATATATATATATATGTATATATATATATATATATATATATATATATATATATATATATATATATATATATATATATATATATATATATATATATATATATATATATATATATATATATATATATATATATATATATATATATATATATATATATATATATATATATATATATATATATATATAGATATATATATATATATATATATATATATATATATATATATATATATATATATATATATATATATATATATATATATATATATATATATATATATATATATATATATATATATATATATATATATATATATATATATATATATATATATATATATATATATATATATATATATATATATATATATATATATATATATACATATATATATATATATATATATATATATATATATATATATATATATATATATATATATATATATATATATATATATATATATATATATATATATATATATATATATATATATATATATATATATATATATATATATATATACATATATATTTATATATATATACACTTTTTTCCCCGTGGCAACGCATACTGACCGTATATATACATATTTTTGGAGAGGGGGAGGGGCAGGCACTGTTATGCCCCCGTGACTACGCCACTCACTGACCGGTAGCCATTTGACGCAATTGTTACCTCCTTTAACATGATTATTGTCCTCTTTAACATGCCTTTTGTGCCATTTTACACTAGCCTTGTACTATTTAACATGATCCTTGTGCACGTTAACATGTTCCTCGTGCACTTTAACATGATTATTGTATCATTTAGCATGCTCCATGTGCCCTTTAGAATGATTATAAGATTATTGACCCTTTAACATGGTGATTGCATCTTTGAAAATGTTTATTTTACCATTTAACATGATGCTTGCACCCTCTAACGTGACTATTGATTCCTCTTACATGATCCTTGTACTCTTTAACATGGTTCTTGTGCCATTGTACATATTTCCTGAATTGTGTTTAACATGATTATTGTACCATTTAACATCAAACTTGCATCCTTTAATAAGATCATTGAATCCTCTTCCATGATCTTTATACCCTTTAACATGCATCTTGTGCCATTTAACATAAATATTGAAACATTTAACATGATACTTGCACCATTTAACATAATAATTATACCCTCTAACCTCATCCTTGTACCTCTAACATGATCCTTGTACCCTTTAACATGATCCTTGTATCCTCTAACATGATCCGTGTACCCCTAACATGATCTTTGTACCCTCTAACAAGATCCTTGTACCCTCTAACATGATTCTTGTACCCTCTAACATGATCCTTGTACCCTCTAACATGATCCATGTACCCTCTAACATGATCCTTGCACCCTATAACATGATCCTTGCACCCTCTAACATGATCCTTGTACCCTCTAACATGATTCTTGTACCCTTAGACATGATCCTTACCCTTTTACTCTTTAGCATGATCCATTAGCCTTTTAATTGTTTTTGTGCTGTTTGAGTCGATTTTGGTTTGTTGGCTTTCACCTTGTCACTTATGAATACACTTTTCAACTGGAAAGAAATATAATCTTGGTGAGAAGTGAGAAGAGCTGCGGTAGTAAGAATAGCCGATGTGGAGTTGATTGAAAATGAGTGACATGGGTTTTAAGCTTGTCATTTAAGCAGATAAACAATTAGATGCGGCAAAATTGCAATCAATCAAATTTTTCAAACCTTTCCCTCCACGTAAATTGCAACAATGCAGGAACTCAGGAAGTTTTTGAAGTGGAATCCATGAGATGTCACGGTGAGGTTGTATTACCATCCTCTTGATCTCCTCGATGGGCTTCAGAGTTGATCGGCGACGTCGCTAATTCCCCAAGTTGTTGCTGTCCCCTATTCAAATGTCACGGATGACTTCAATATCATAGATTTTCTGTCAATTTTCTACTATCACCAATACAACAAAATATATGTTAGTTCATTTTCTATTTTCTACATAAATAAAGGAAAACTCAATACTTCTTTTTGATAATGTTTTATTTGAAATTATATTGCAAACCATACCAAAAATATACATGTCAGGGGCATTGTGAATTTGTGATATTTTGATCATTGTCATTTTAAGCCATTTTGGGGTATCAAAAACATGGATTCTAACCCTCTTACATACTCCTAGCAGGGCTTCGCCCCTTAAACAGGACCTAAACTACAGTGAGAAAGTAGATTTTCTGTTCGTGAATGAAAACGGACCAAAAGACAAGTTAGAAAGTTTGTGAATTAAAGGTTTTACATATATATATATATATATATATATATATATATATATATATATATATATATATATATATATATATATATATATATATATATATATATATATATATATATATATATATATATATATATATATATATATATATATATATATATATATATATATATATATATATATTTTTTTTTTTTTTATCTTTTAGATTTTCCACCATGCAAAGAAAATGAATTCAGATGCAAAAATGGCTTGTGCATACCGGAAAGGAAAAGATGTAATTTGTTAAAAGAATGTGCAGATGGTTCTGATGAAGACTTCTGCGGTGAGTTACAGATATTAATAGACATAAATCATTTACAATCCATGTACTGTAATTGACTAAAAGTAACATTTGAAGAATTTAGAGTTGAAAAAGGAGGCAAATGTGAAGTAGCGATAATATGTTCTCCTGTAAACTTTTATAAGGTGCAATTTGATTAATGGTGAGTGGACAAGTAGTAATTTTTACACTGTTTAGAAGCAGAACAGAACAATTTTAGAATTTTAGAAATAGCACTTTCAGGTTTTGAATTATGACGGGTTAAAGCTTGATTGATATGGACAATGGTTTAGCTTCCACGGTAGGGTGGGAAAGTCTCTCATCTCCCAGCTCTCCTGGAATGGTAACCTTCTCACCTTAAAAAAAGCCATCGTTAACTACCTCGCCTCCTCTTTCAGCAACATCTCGTCCTCGGCCAACTACTCCAATGCTTTTAAAGCCAAAATAGCTCGCAATGAAGCCCGGAGTACACCGACAACACCGAGAGCTACATCACACCTCTTAACTTTTTTGAATTAAACCAAGCCATCCACGACGCTGGTTACATCTCCAAAGGCCCAGATAACATCCCCTACTAGTTCCTGAATATCTCTCCAACAAGACCACCACTACCCTATTCACCATCCTCAAGCACATTTGGTCCTTACTCTCCTTTCCACTTATCTGGAGGACAGCTACCGTCACCCACGTCTCCAAACCGGGAAAAGTTATTACCGGTCCCTTCAGCTACCGCTCCATCGCCCTTATCTGCTGTCTCTGTAAAATTATGGAAGGTATCATTAACCAGAGACTAAACTGGTTCCTTGAGATCAGCAGAATCCTCTCCCCTCACCAAAGCGGCTTTCGGAAATGTCGCAATACTCTGGACCACTTAATTACGCTCGACACCGCTATCCGGAAATCCGTTGCAAAAACGGCACACCTCATTGCCATCTTTTTTGACCTCGTAAAAGCTTTCGACACTACCTGGAATTATGACATTATCTGCGAACTTTACACCATCGGCTTTAGAGGCCACCTCCCCATCTTTATTTGAAACTCCCTACCACCCAGACAGTTCCAAGCTCGTATTGACCACACCCACTCCAACCCCTGCCCCTAAGAAGAGGGCGTCCCCAAGGCAGCACCTTCTACCCCACTCTCTTCAATCTGAGCATTACCAACGTCGCGGACAACCTTGGTCCCAACATCAAACGTGCCTTCTACGTGAACGATTTTGCCATCTTCTACTTCTCCCCTAGATTTCTTCTTGTCGAAAATAGGATCCAACTCAGCCTCAACCGGCCAGAAAACTGGTGCAACCATAATGCTTTTAAATTATCCAAAGACAAGACCGTCTGTCATTTCAACAACCTCCACCCAACACGAACCTCGTGCTCAATGCAAATTGCATCCCTAAAGTTGACCACACTAAGTTCCTGGGTTTAACTCTAGACCCCAAGCTCCCCTACAATCAACACATCACCAACTTCGAAAAGAAATGCAACAGCTCCCTTAACATTCTCCGCGTCTTCTCCAAATCCACTAGGGGTACGAACCGCCATGCTGTCCTCAAAATCTTCAGGATCACCATTCGTGCCAAGATTGACTACGAGAATATTGTCTACTGTGTCGCTACCAATTCTTACACCAACCCTACCAAACCGTTCAAAATGAAGCCCTCGTGCTTTGTCTGGGTGCCTACAGGTCCTTTCCAATCACCAGCCAATGAACCTTTCTGCTAAGGTGTAGAAAGCTTTGCCACTCTTCTGCTTTTAGAGTCCTCACCAACACCCAGAACACTGTTTACAACCTCAGTAGGTACCCCAATTTCTCCACCTTTTTTGATAGGACTAAAAACCTATCCCCTCCCTTCAGCTTACGCATCAAATCAGACCTCCTCCATGTTGGCATCAACCCCGCCACTCTTGGCACCTTCTTCGGTCCACTTTTCTTTTTGGCCACCCCCTCCCTTTTATCCATCTGCACTATCCACTCATCACAAAACCCAAACTCACCCTAACCTCTTCATCAACCTCCACAACCAAATCAAAGACCAACTCTAAAACTACAACTACATCTATACTGATTGCTCCAAAGAAGGCGAAAAGACAGTTGCTGCTGATATCATCAAAGAAATCACCCTCAGTAGCAGGTTTCCCAACTACTCGTCCATCTTCTCGGCCGAGGCCAAGGCCATCCTCGTCCTCAACTTGATTGAGTAGTCCCCGCTCAGCTTTTTTGCAATCTTCTTCGATACTTAAATAAGATAACCCCACATCCCGCCTCCTCTTCCGTAAAGTCCTTTCGCCCACCCTCTGCAGGAAAAGTATTCTTTCTTCTGGATACCCAGCCATGTTGGCATCCCTGGCAATGACAGGGCTGATGCAGCCGCTAAGCTTTCCCTCAACCTCCCCATCCAATTTCCCAAAACTTTTTCTGACATCAAACCGCTTATCGCCACCCTTGTTTGTGACCGCTGGCAAACTTCATTGGACTCCCAAATTGATAACAAACTCCACGTCATCCAGCCGACCATTCCGATCAAACCCACCATCCACAACCTCTCCCGTGTCAACAACGTTTACATTACCCGTCTTAGAATAGGTCACACCAACTTCACACACTTCCACCGCCTTATTGGTTCTCCCGACCCCTCTGCAACAATTGCCATTGCATCCTCACAGTCCATCACGTTCTCCTTGCTTGCCCCGGTACAACCTTCCAAGAGCTTTTCTCGCTCCCCACAACTCAATAGCCGAGCTCGTCTAGAAAAACCCTCTAGTTAAAATGATCTCTTTCCTTCATTATGCTTCCCTCTACAACCATATTTAGTACTCCTCTCCCACACACTCTCTGTACTTTCTTCTTCACCCATGCATCTCCTCTCTCGATCCCAGTTTTCTGGCTTTGAGTTCTAGTGTTTCTCTCAATTTTCCCCTGTTTGTTTTCATTTCATCCTACTGAATGATCTAGCCTCTCGCTCCCCACAACTCGATATCCGAGCTCTTCCAGAAAAACCCTCTAGTCAAGATTATCTCCTTCCTTCATTATGCTTCCCTCTACAACCATATTTAATACTCCTCTCCCACACACTCTCTGTACTTTCTTTTTCACCCATGCACCTCCTGTCTCGATCCCAGTTTTCTGGCTTTTAGTTCTAGTGTTTTTCTCAATCTTCCCTGTTTGTTTTCATTTCATCCTCTTGAATGATCTAGCCTCTCATGCACAATTTGACCCTTGCTTTCGTGGTGCCGTTAAGTCCTCATCAAACAAACAAACATTTATTCATATTTGATATATGCTAGATTAATTTTTGCAAAATGCATGACTGTGCGGACGGCTCAAAATCTTTATTATACATGTAATTCTTTAAGTTTATTAAATCTAAATCACTGAAAATGATCGAAAAATCCATTTCTGCTTGAATTTGATTACGGGTAAAGGAGTCCAGATGTTTGGTAAGAATTTGCTGCACCACTTCAAAGCATTATGATTATGTTTAAAAACAACCGATTGGATATTGATTTCTGAGATTTCAAAACGCTGTAAATTCATCAATTTTCTTAATAGAATTTGATAAAATTTGTTTATATTTTCATGGTCAGTACTATATCTATTTGAAATTAAATTAAAGAATGTTGCATTTATGCTTCCCTAATCTCTTTTTTGGGGGCAAAATATTGCCTTGCTTTGTGCTGGCTAAGTGCAACATCAAGAGCAAGTTGCTGAAGCTATGTTTCTTTGGTGAAGTTTGGTGACTGATCATAGGACATAAACTCGCAAGGGCTACATTAATAGTTCAGTTTCATGTCCTTTGAGAAACATGCATTAATAGGTGCAAAAAATGTTCTCTCTTTCCCATTAAAATGAGCATAAAAATAGAGAGTCTTTATTCCTAGAATAAAAGAAATTCAGTTATTGATTTATCTTACAGATCATAATCCGTATGTAATTCTTGAAATTTGTGTCTTGAATTATGGTCCTTGGTAATGATGGAAATGTCTTTCATTTATGCATGTTGATTCTTGTTCGAAGAATCATGGCAGAGTATTTACAAATCAATAGATGTATGCAAGACAATTTAAGAACCAAAGTTCAAAAGAAAGCATTTCCTCACAAGAATGTTTCCCCAAAAATATTACTATTGACATAATAATGTATTCGTTACCAAAACAGCCTTCCCCCTCCCCCCACACTCTCTTTTTCTTTTACTCCGTAGTAAAACATTTCCGCCACAACCAATGAAATAACAACATACCTGACCTAATATTTACTATTCGCATAATTTTTGTAGATTATCAAACAATGTCTGATTGAATGGTTGCTTGTTGTTTTAGTGAAGTCTCCGGGACATTTTCAGTGCTACACAGAACGGTGGATACCCTGGAGTGCTCGATGTGACGGCACTGCTGATTGCGTTGGACTGAAGGAAGATGAATTAATATTGGTCTCAGCCTACAACTCAGAGAATGAATCGTGTGGTAAGATTAATTAACATTGGTTACTGCCTACAGCTCAGAGAATGAATCGTGTGGTAAAATTATTTCACATCGGTCACAACCTACAACTCAGAGAATGATTGCGTGGTAGGTTGAATTAACATTGGTCACTCCCACACATTAAACTTTTCAGCCTTTCAAAACCAACTAAGACACTTTTAAGCAAAGTATATTCATTCGTGGTGAATTTAACCAGATAGGATCCTTGACAAACAATATGAATAATCATTTATTTCACTCGGGGTTGCAGTTGTTTAAACAGTATCATATATGGTATTTATTTGTTTAAACACAAGGGAGAAGTCCTAAAAGGAATATTCCTATGAATGTTTGTGATCATTTGAAAAGTGCGTTAAAAAGTATTCTTACAGTATAAAGTGTGATGTCATAAATGCAGACGTAAGATAACTCTGTATGTATTTATTTCTTTAAAATGTAAATGCATTTTTCTTCCATTTAGAATGGAAGATTCAAGAGCAAATGGATAAAGCTTATTCTTGAAAAGTGCATGTTATACCCAATCTCCGCAAGTAAACAAAAATGTTTCCAATAATTAAGAAACAGAAAATGAATCTTTATAAAATTACACAAACAGTATTTGTGGATCTGCAAACAGTGTTTGTGGATCTGCAGTTATGATATCACTCTTTACACTCAAAGGTAACTTTTCAACGTACTCGCGCAATCTAAAACGGAATATGATATATGAAAATCCACGGAAATGTTGCTTTAAAATGTCAATTTAATTTGTTTTGTTTTGTGCTTCTTTGATTTACCATGATTTTTGGATTGTTATATCTATACTCTCTCAGGCTAAATTATTTAGTATTTTACCTATTCTCCTTTACAACTACAACATTTAGTAACTAGGCAATGTATCGTGACCCATGTAACCTTTTTGTGGTAGCTAAAAGGCTACAATGGTTGAACTGTGCAGGAAACTACAAGGAATTCCTTTAAATAGAAGGTTGCTTTGGCTTTTTAGTTGGATGGTGGAATAGTTTTAAGAAGAAATTAAAAACGAAGATAAAACGTCTTATGTAAGACGGTTGTTATTAGAAACAAAGTTTTCCCCCCACATCTGAGCTACCTGCTGAATCATCTGATTAACCATTGCCATTTTAGACATTTCCTGCTATACGAACGTGTGAAAATATCAATTTCTTTTAAATTTGTAATAGTTTGAAACAAAAACCCTAAACAAAGTATTTTAGCTGCATGAAGTAGATCTTAGTACGAATTAACCAACACTGGCAAAAGTTTTAGCCTTATTGAGCTTTGATACCAAATCACTTGCCATGTTCTTATTCGTATTAAATATCTATGGATTGGTAAATCGTGCAATAACACAAAGTGCTAAACATTCGCTCTTTATCATATTTTCCAAGTCTGAATCTTGAAAATTTACTTTACTCCACATTCACCAATTTCGTCAATTTAGTTTTCAAGTTTCTGTATACTAAATCTCAATTGCACCTTCTGATTTTATTTCCTAAACATAAAATGACAGACTTAATCTTAATCTTAGTGGGAATTTATTTAGAGCCGCTAGTATCGAAATAATAACTAGCAGCGCTGCACATACACACACATAAATATATATACAATCCACACATGTTTACAATACTATATACCAACAGTGAAACAGAAGTAGCATAATGGTGATATCAAGAAATACAGTACAAAACAAATAAGTTTTCAAATCTGTTTTGAATGAGCTTATATTGATTGTAGCGATCTTTAAAGAAATGAGGTAGCATGGTAATGACCATGGTCCAATTGGTTTTGACTTGGTGCGTGGTATTGTTACATGCGACCTTTCATCATAATTCACCGACATTCCAAAAGCAGATGGAAATTGCGCAATGACACTATGATTTATTTACTGGGTGGTGCAGTTTGAGAAAATTATACGATGATATCAGAGTGACTCATGCTGACCTGCTGATGCAATCTTCTCCATAAGGAACATTATGACAAAATATTCTAAATCTAAAACGTTTATCTGAGGACTACGCCTATTTCTAAACATAGAACGTACTCGAAGTCTATGCAAGAGACTGTTTTCATGAAAATGGTCGACGTTTTATAAATTTACTATTAACTGTGTCTTATTCTTTTACATCTTGAATTACCGCACCTGCCTTCATACATTCAATGTGTGGATATTTATTATTAAAGTCAACTTGAATTTTTGTTGACTGCTGCTTGAGACTGTAATCATCATTGAAAATCTTTTTCTTAAACTGTCTGCCGATATATCATAAAAGTGGATCTTACAGCTGTCAGGCCTGAAAATTATTTTAATGATCTCATAACTCCTACGGACCTCAAACTTTGAGAGAAATCATCGCATTGATCAATATTATTTTCGTCGCGGAACTGGATCATTTATAATCTTGGAATACTAAGGACTTACCTAAATAACAACCGTCACCCAACGACAGACCAGACCAATAGTTCATCATCTTTACCATCACCAGATCACAGCATCAGGTTAGGATATTTAAGTAGGCAAACTTTAGGAGCATTGTTTTTGTATATTATCTGGAAGGAAGACTGAAGTTCAATATTTTGAATACACCAGATTCAATTTCAAAGTCACTGATCTTAATCTCGTTCTCTGGCAGTCTTCTGTTACTTTTTTATAATGATAATCTCAAGTTTGTAGAGGGGTTATCTAATCAATCGGTCATAAATATAAGATGGTGCCAATCCAACTCTAGCTTTGAAGGTAAGTAAAATAATGTTACAGTTAATTTTATGTTCGTCTTGGAGCTGGTGCAAACTTTTAAGAATGGGTGTTTTGTGCTGAGATCTTTTGTTATTAGTGTTTAACCTAACAGCAGAATTTCGTATAAGTTGAAGCTTTTGTAGCTGGTATTTTTCGATTGCGAATAGTATGCTATCACAATAGTTTTAATGGGATGTTGCGAATGCGTGAAATAATTTAACACGGGAATTTTCATTTATATGACGTATCATTTTGTATATAGAGCTGTGCAAAAGCTTTGGAACAAATGTTTGTAACAAATGTACTAGCATATTTGTCAAAAATTACCCCAAAGTTAAAGCTTATAGTTTGAGTGTTGACTTTGAAAACATTTGATTTGAACCTAAAAAAGACATTCCCTTATAGTAATTTTCAATTTATGTATAAACACCCACGCTCTTATATCATCAATGCACGAGTTTATTGACGGAATTGCGAGCAATTCATTTTGAGGCATACTAGGCTTAAACGATAAATAAAATTGATGATCATTAGCATAACCACCTACCTAGGAAAAGTGTAGGACTTGTACAGTTAACTTGAGGGACCCTGCATTTGAATGAAAATGGCTCTAATAGCTCTTTTGTTGGCTTAGAATAACCTATATATCAATTCTTGACATCATCAATTAAACAGACCTTATTTTTAAGTATTTGAAACATAATATTATCAAATACCATATCACATGCAGCGCTAAGGTCGGACATTACCAAAATAACTACATTTCGGTTGTCTATTTCTATCAGGAAGTCAGAATGGACTTGAGTTATAATTGTTTCTTTGCTGTGGCCCTTCTTGTACGCGGGATTTGTACTGGCTAACAGAGAATGTCTTGCCATGTGGTTTTTAAACTGACCCACAGAGACTTACAAGATGTTGTCAAAAATAAGAGACCTGCTGTTTCCTGACTCAAAGACAGAAAAGGAAAACAATCACAGCAAAGAGAAACATGAATCTTCTTGGCAGCATGTATTGATTCTCTGGCAGCATGTATTGATTCTCTTCTTAATAGCATGTCTTGTATATCTTTTTGATGGCAAGTCTTGCATGTCTTCACGACAGCATGTCTTACATTTCTTCTTGATAGCACGTCTTGCATATTTTTTGAAAGTATGTCTTGCATGTCTTCTTGACAACAAGTTTTTGGCAGCATGTTTTCTTGACAGCATGTCTTGCATGTTCTTTGTGTGTATTACATGCGTCGAAACTAACTAAAAGAACATATTTGGAAACTATTAATAAGGGACATTCATTAAGTCTGATTCATTTAAAATAAGTGGTTGCAAAAGGCATATTTTTAAAAAGTCCATACACTATAAATCCTATTTCTTTCATGAAAAAAATCTATTGCAGAGATTTATGACGATGGACACACGTGCCAAAGTGTAAATGAGATGTCATGCAAGAACCAGCAATGCGCTGATTCTCGCTATTTGTGCGTCTACGACTATGATGAATATGGCTTTCAAAGAGGATGCAGGGATGCAAAGCATTTGGAAGACTGCGGTGAGTTGAGAGCTTTTTTGTCTAGAGACAGTAATATAACTACTCAACTAGAATAATTGAAGAGATTTGTAGTTACAATTTTATCCCTTGAGCCTTGATCAGGCGCAACAATTCTAATACAGAGTATATCTGAGGTGTTAGGTGACCGAACAAGAAGACACTATTAAAATAATTCAAAAGCAACTATTAAAGTAATGAGATGTTTATTGCAGGGTCTCCGAAAACTCAGATAAAAAACAGAAATAAGTAAGAGCAATGCACTTAGCTTAGCTTGACTTAAACCTTTAGTCTTCCGATAATGACAGGTCCTTTTTTGCTTCCCCATTCTGTGTGTTTACAGCTCTACACTCAATGAGACCTACACAGATTCTGATCTCAACATGAGGGCAACCCTTAAATACCCACTAAATTATTTCTAAAGAAAAAACCCCAGCTCACATGTTATGTGATAAGGAACAGCTAATCAGGCAATGCCAAACCTAATAGGCTAGTGATCGGCATAAGGCAGTAGGCGTATGGAAGAAACATTGCACACGCTATCTTCATTATAAAGAAAGAACATGCAAATTAAAGGAGTGTACAAGTTAAGATACACCTATTGTGCATCTCACATAACAGCAAGTCAGCTCAGGACAGCTCTAGAAATATGCAAAGGTGACATTCGGTTGACTAATCCCGGTGTAATATTTCATGAAAACTAAGGTTATACCTTAGCACCCAAAAGTAAAGGTGTTTCAATATCTTGCTGTTTTGATCAATTTTAACAGATTTGTTATCTCTCTGACTTATGAAGAAATTATTCCCACTTAAGTAAAGAGAAATGGTCAAGTATTATATCATTAACAAGTACTGTATATGTCCACTTGTTCACATTGTTGATGTTTCTAGCTTGAGTATCTAGTGGGGGCACACTTTGATAACCCCATTTTACTTTCCGAAAATTCATCCTGAGGGCAGAAACGCTAGTTCCAGTGGCTAAATTTTTGATATAAACGAAAAAGGTAATAGTTAAGTTACAAGTAGTTTCCAAGTTTTTTACTATAAGATTTACACTAACTAATCTTGATTTTGTTTTTACATTGTCTTTTCCGTATGGTAATCAAAATAATTGAGAATGGCTCCTAATAAGGGAGAAACAAACGTGCATATATTGTACTTACGAACTCATTTGTTTGCCTAAAAAACTGATAAATTATTCTGTAGAGTCATTTGAGTGCAATGCGTTCCAGTTCAAATGTCCCGCATCACACTGCATTCCACAACGATATAGATGTGACGGGAAAATGGACTGCATTGGAGGGGAAGATGAGGCTAGATGTGGTAAGAAGACAAACAATTTATTTTAGATTATTTGGCGGTGACCGTAGCATGGTGTGTGGAATGGAAGGGTCTGCGCTTTAAACAGAAAGTGGGCATATACATGGGTTATGGTTTTGAAAATCCCTGTTACATTGATATTTGTGTTCCAAATCAATGCGTTTCAGTTCAAATGTCCCACATCACACTGCATACCACAACGATACAGATGTAAAGGGAAAATGGACTGCATTGGAGGGGAAGATGAGGCTAGATGTGGTAAGAAGTCAAATCATTTATTTTAGGTTACTTAGCGGCAGCGGTGGCATTGTGTGTGGAATAGAAGAGGCTGGACTCTAAGCAGAAAGTGGGCGTAGACATGTTTTGTTAGTATTATCAAGGATGTACTAACGCATCCTTGGTATATCATGTAGAATTTAAAGCTTGTTTTGGCATGGTTTATGGTTTTAAAAACATTGTTATTTGTGTTACAAATCAATGCAGTACCATCTAAAGCAGTTTGTACTACCTTCAACAATGGAAGATTGGAAGTCTGGCACAAACGCTGTAGGTTCTTGTAAGCATCTAATCGCTTGTAGATTGAAGATATATTTGTATGTGCAGTGTTTTCAACAACAACGGATGTAGGCACAAGCTAAGTAAGCTATAGCTTATTAGGTCCTTGCAATAAAAGTGAAGAAAAATTGCAATGTGTTTCATTTCATTTGTAAAATGTCTGACTTTCTAAATACAACAACAATGTACGTATTGTTACTATATCCATATATCTTACAACAAGAAATGTAATTGCCTTTTTTCTGGGGCCTCATAAGCTTGTTCGCTTTGGGATTAATTATATATAAATCCTGCCCTGTCAGCATATCAGGTTTAAAGAAAACTGTTTGTCAGCCCTTTCTTGTGGAAACTTGTAAGGGAGGGACGGGCAAAATTGTTTTTGGCTCCCTCGGGTTAAGTATCAAGAACATTATGAAATAGTATTAAAACACCTCAATTCATTTTCAGGTTGCTGGTTCCTTTTATTTTGCTCCGTTTTTATATCACTCATGCTTTTCGTGTGATTTGGGATTTTTCCCTTGAATGACACAGTCGTTACAAACAGGCAGAAGACAACTTTGCATTCTCAAGCTCTTGTGGGCGGTGGGCCTGCAGTATAACAGCAACAGTCAACAGGCACAATTGGTTACCACGCCATTTTGTAGGGTTTTTACGAAACGTAGGGATTTTTGAAGAAAAAACAAACTTTTAAAATTAAGTTGAAAAAAGGCTACCCCTATTTTTCGGCGAGTTAGGGGTAAAGAAGGATGGCAAACAAACAATTTTGTTTGTCTTCATATCAGTGTACTATTATAATGACACGAGTTCGTTAACAGTTTAAATGTTTATCTTAGAATTTCTAGGAAAAACGGGTTTTTTCATGCATATATATGATTTTAGAGTAATGACCTATCCAACTCATAGTAAATTTGACAGGTATTATTTTACTATCTAGAGGAGTATAAATGTCCCAATGGATCATTTCGATGTCACAGCAGTATGTTCTGCATAAGCCAGATCGAAATATGTGACGGAGTAATGCAATGCCCGCAAGGTGATGACGAATTATTTTGTGGTAAGTTTCTCAATAATAAACGGACCGTTTGATATAACAGTATACTGGTATAAGCTAAATATAACATATGCTTTAATATATATATATATATATATATATATATATATATATATATATATATATATATATATATATATATATATATATATATATATATATATATATATATATATATATATATATATATATATATATATATATATATATATATATATATATATATATATATATATATATATATATATTTATATATATATATATATATATATATATATATATATATATATATATATATATATATATATATATATATATATATATATATATATATATATATATATATATATATATATATATATATAATATATATATCAGTAAGTTTAATAACAGAGCTGGTCTTTTTGTTTCAAGATTTACCATTTGACTGATTTTCGAATGTTTAGTTTATAATATATTTTTTATTTTGAAGATTCCTTTATCTATATTATTGATTATCAATATTCCAAGAACAAGCATGGCTGGAAGAAATGGGAAATTAAATCTTGAATATTGCTGTACATAAATTTGGTTCCCATGTCCTTAATATGTAAATTCATAGATTAGTTCAAAACCTCACTGGCTACTCTTCAACACTTAAAAATGCAAGAAAGTGAACTGCTATTATCTATTATTCGCTGATATCATTTGCTCAATTAAAGATATATGCATGTGAAGTGCGGTATCAGCTAAATTGTTTAAAATCTATTTTTAAAACATATAACAGTAAAATATTGTTATCAGAACTTATATATTGATCTTTTATTAGCAATTTTTAGTCTATGAAATACAAATGCATGATGGATGATCAGGCAGACTGCTTTGTTTATTTGTCACATGATTCTCTGCCTTAATGATGTGAGGAAGAGCAACGAATATCAGCAAAAAATGTTGAATGTTAACCATAACCAATCAAGGTGTAGTAGGAACCAAGTGTGTATATTACATTTAATAACTAAAATGTATCAAAAAAGATTGAAGAATTTTGAAATAGCTTATGAATTACAAAACATGGTATTGAGTTGAGTAAGAACTCATTTCTTTCAGTGAGCATGTTCACAATAGGTAGAGTTCTTTCAAGTAACATCTTTGGACGTACACTTGTTACCCATAATGTAAGTATTGGCACCTAGAGGCAATATTTTGTTTGAGATGAAATCTATGTTCAATCTTTTGCCACAATATTTTGAAACAAATCTGCAACTTGATCATATTTCTAATCAACATTTTGATGAGAACCATAGATGTGTAAAACATTGATGTATTCTTACACAGATTGGACTTGTCCAACTGGTTGTGTCTGTAATGGACTGTCAATAACCTGTGAGGAATGGAGGAATGAAAGTGCCCAACAAATACCACGAGCAGCAAAACAACTGTGAGAATTACTACATCAATAATGTGTCAATGTTGCAGTGTGCAGGCATAAGATATTCAAAACTGAATTTGGAAATGTTTCTTCAATTTGAAGAGAATTCGAAGAAAATATTATATTGATAATACACTTATATCTTGTAGGAAAACCATATTCGTAGATCACGTTTCAGTGGGGACAAGATCCGTATTTTAGAGAAAGAATTTTAACAAAGGTAGTACATGGCGTGTTTGGCGCTATGTTCTGGGTCCAGCTGGAAAGCTTCCGAATGCT
>JAIGNY010004575.1:907500-925000 GCA_020152595.1 Chiridota heheva | reverse complement strand
ATGGCAGATGAATCGTAGTCATACCCCACTCCTCTAAAGGGAGATGAATCGTAGCCATACCCCACTCCACTAATGGGAGATGAATCGTAGTCATACCCCACTCATCTAATGGAAGATGAATCGTAGCCATACCCCATTCCACTAATGGGGCTGGTGTCTTAGTCATACCCCACTTCTCTAATGGGAGATGAATCGTAGCCATACCCCACTCCTCTAATGGGAGATGAATCGAAGTCATACTTCACTCATCTAATGGAAAGGTGGATTTTACTCATACCCCACCCCACTAATAGGAGATGAATCGTAGTCATACCCCACTCCTCCAATGGGAGATGAATCGTAGTCATACCCCACCCCACTAATGGGAGATGAATGGTAGCCATACCCCACTCCACTAATGGGAGATGAATCGTAGCCATACCTCACTCCACTAATAAGAGGTGGATTTTAGCCATACCTCACTCCAATAATAGGAGATGAATCGTAGCCATACCCCACTCCACTAATGGGAGATGAATCGTAGTCACACCCCACTCATCTAATGGGAGATGAATCGTAGCCATACCTCACTCAATTGATGGGAGAGGGAATTTTAGCCACACCTCACTCCACTAATGGGAGATGAATCGTAGTCATACCCCACTCCTCTAACGGGAGATGAATCGGGAGATAGCCATACCTACCCCACTCCACTAATGGGAGATGAATCGTAGTCATACCCCACTCATCTAATGGGAGATGAATCACTTCACTGTAGCCATACCCATTTCACTAATGGGATGCTCATCTAATGGTGAATCTTAGTCATACCCCAATGGGAGATGAATCGTAGCCTCTAATGGGAGATGAATCACTCTTAGCCGCCCTCCCACATAGCCACTACCCCACTCCTCTAATGGGAGATGAATCCACTAATGGGAGAGTCATACTTCCTCATCTAATGGAAGGGTGGATTTTACTCATACCCCACCCCACTAATGGGAGATGAATCGTAGTCATACCCCACTCTTCCAATGGGAGATGAATCGTAGTCATACCCCACTCCACTAATGGGAGATGAATCGTAGCCATACCCCACTCCACTAATGGGAGATGAATCGTAGCCATACCTCACTTCACTAATCGGAGATGATTCGTAGCCATACCACACCCCACTAATGGGAGATGAATCGCAGCCATACCCCACCCATCTAATGGGAGATGAATCGTAGCCATACCCCACTCCACTAATGGGGCTGGTGTCTTAGTCATACCCCACTCCTCTAATGGGAGATGAATCGTAGCCATACCCCACTCCTCTAATGGGAGATGAATCGTAGTCATACCCCACTCATCTAATGAAGGGTGGATTTTACTCATACCCCACCCCACTAATGGGAGATGAATCGTAGTCATACCCCACTCCTCCAATGGGACGGGTATCTTAGTCATACCCCACTCCTCAAATGGTAGGGGGAATTTTAGCGACACCCCACTCATCTAATGGGGAGGGCATCTTGGTCAAACCGCCACTCATTTGATTGGAGAGTGAGTTTTAGTTCTACTCCAGTCCTTTAAGAGGCAGGTATCTTAGTAATACCCCACTCCTCTAATGGGAGGGAAAATTTTAGCCATACCCCACTTTTTTAATGGGAGGGAAATATTAGCCATACCCCACTCTAATTAAAGGGGAATCTTAGTCACACCCCACTCATCTAATGCGGCGGGTATCTTAGTCATACTTCTACTCCTGTAATAGGAGAGTGAACTTTAGTTCTACCACACTCCTTTATAGGGCGTTTATCTTAGTCATACCCCACTCCTCTAATGGGGCGGATATTTTAGTCATACCCCAATCCTCCAATGGAAGGGGAAATTTGAGTGATACCCCACTCCTTTAATGGGAGGAAGAATCTTAGCCGTACACCACTCCTCTAAAATGAGGGGAATCTTAACCATGCCCACTCCTCTAATGGGAGGGGAATTTTAAACATACTCCACCCTCATAATGAGAGTGGAAATCTTACTCACACCTCACACTCAATTTCTAGGTGCAAAAGACTGAGATAAAGGAAAGAACTATAACTTGATTTATATGATTATTGTAAATGAAAAAATAACTGCAAAAACGTCAGGAGTGCATGAAAAGTTGTCCATATAAATTTCAAAGAGAGAGGGATTTAAAATCAAGATTTCCTTAAACGAATCCTTCTTTTGTTTTGGAGCTTTTTATTCATTTTATACGTGTATTTGAAGTAAATATTACACTATAATTGCTGTTAAACGTTTGATCTTTATTAAATGCTTACAATTGAATAAATGTAGTGAAAGCTCCTAGTAAATTCTTCTTAATAGATATGGTGCCAGTTCCTAGTTAATCCTTGTTAATAGATATAGTGTTAGCTGCTAGCTAATCCTTGTTAATAGATATGGTGTCAGCTTCTAACTAATCCTTGTTAGTATAAATTGTGTCAGCTGCAAGCTAATCATTGATAATATATTTGGTGTCAGCTGCTAGCTAAGCCTTAATAATAGCTATAGTATCAGCTCCTATCTAATCCTTGTTAATAGACATGTAGCTGCTTGTTATTCCTTGTTAGATATAGATACATCACCATCTTATTTCAGGGATTTATCGTTCAATGAAATCACACAACTGAAACCAGAGCTGTTTATGGGTCTGACAACCTTGAAGACACTGTAAGTATGATAAACTATAAACGGAGCACCACGGTACCGGTGCATTATAAGTATGCTAAACAATAGAATGAGCTCCATGGTACACTTTAAGTATGCTAAACGATAAAATAACCTTAATGGTACACTGTAAGTATGATAAACAATAGAATGAACACCATGGTACACTGTACGTTTGCTAAATAATAGTATGAACAACATGGTAAACTGTAAGTATGCTTAACAATGAATGAAGACCTTGGGATATTAAGTATGCTAAACAATAGAAATGAACACCATGGTACACTATGAGTATGTTCAAGAATAGAATGAATGTCATGGTACACTAAGTATGCCAAACAATAGAATGACCACCATAATACACTGTAAGTATGCTAAGTAATAGAATGAACACCATGGTACACTGTTAGTATGCTAAAACAATAGAATGAAATCCAGGGTGCACGGTTAGTATGCTACGTAATAGAATGAACATTGTGGTATACTGTAATTATGTTAAGCAATAGCATAGTATGCTAAATAATCAAAGAAACGCCTTAAATGTATTTAAGATTATTGCTAATTTTACATAATGATGAAATTGTTTACGCGAGATATGCAAAAATAAGAAATGTGCGTTGTTCGTGATGGTCTTTTATATTTTCTCATTCTACTTGTTGCCCTCTGTTCCTGATACATACCCCCACCTAGTAGAGAATGTAAGCAATAATGTCTCATCTTTTGATCTATAGTTACTTGACGGGCAACCCTCTTACATTGGTGGGGAAAACTCCATTAACCGTGCTAACATCACTCAAGCATTTGTAAGTTTTTACCCTTATCAAACCATTACATCAATACACAACTATAAATAGCTGAATTTACTACTAAGTTGAATTGTGTATTTTGATTAGTTTGACAATGTTCAGCCAATAATGACTCGGATGTTTACTGTATATAAACAAAAACACAGTAACAATATTTTCATTTATAAGTCAAATTTGCTACGATTACAGAAGAAAAGTGAAAGCCTCATAATGTAGATGAAATGATGCCTCCTGATTTAAAATAATTTCCTGCCTACCCAAATTCCAAAAATGAGATTAACATCAATTCCTATTGATAGAAGCAACAACTCTTTGTATAATACTCTTGCAAAATGTATCAAAAAATAACACAGAATAAAGCTTGTACCATTGTTTGCCATGTATTACAATTTAAAAACAATTGTACTAGAAAATGCGATACGAACTAACAAAAGGAGTTGTACTGCATTGTTTTATTCTTCTTTGCACAATTTTACAATCATTTATTTTGGCATCCCTAATTACTGTGGGCACTCTTTGGTAAACATTTTCCGGATTAAATAGATACAAATAAGAATAAATTTGACGACTGTGGCAAATGCTAAGCAGAATAGCAATTTATCAGTAATATTTAAGCACTTAGAAAACAAAGAACAGGATGAGCGCTTGATAGATGGGTGAATTTTAATCATATCATTGGTGGATAATATAAGGAATAACATAGTAAAGAAAATATTTCAAAGGCTTTTACATTTTAGAGATATTTCAGTTTCAGTGTGATGTATCACATCTCCCATTCAAGAAGAAAATCAAATCTGGAGAAGCAGTGGTCTGGTGGTTAGGGAGTCTTACTCGTATGCGAAACGTACCGACTTCGATTGCCATCGGGGGCACTGCATTGTGTCCTTCAGCTGGAGACTTGATCATACTTGCGTCAGTCCACTCAGCTGTAAACATGAGTACCAGCAATGCTGGGGAGTTAACCTGCGATGGACTGGCGTCCTATCCTGGGGGAGGCATGTACTTTCATCCGCTTTTAATATGGGTGGATGGATTTAATTTAGGGCTAGCCATTTAAGAAATCGAGCAAATTTAATTAAAACATTTATTTAGAAATTTTAGTTTAGAACTATTGGATATGTAGCCCAAGGAAATAATACTGGTATATCATGTAAATGTGATTTATCTTCTGAAGTAATCTCGAAAAATGTGTTCCTTTGGAAAATGAAACTGATTGAAGATGTTGAGGTATGTTATGTGTATTAAACGTCTTTGTTCTACTGTAAACCTTGTGAACCATTTATTCTAATCAAAATTATGGCTTCTGAACGGAACGTTAGGTGAAACTATTTCATCTCCATTTTCAAATCATAATTAAAATCATGGAGATATCTTTACTCTCTCTCTATATATATATATATATATATATATATATATATATATATATATATATATATATATATATATATATATATATATATATATATATATATATATATATATATATATATATATATATATATATATATATATATATATATATATATATATAAATATATACATATATATATATATATATATATATATATATATATATATATATATATATATATATATATATATATATATATATATATATATATATATATATATATATATATATATATATATATATATATACATATATATATATACATATGTATATACATATATATATATATATATATATATATATATCCATATATATATATATGTATATATATATATATATATATATATATATATATATATATATATATATATATATATATATATATATATATATATATATATATATATATATATATATATATATATATATATATATATATATATATATATATATATATATATATATATATATATATATATATATATATATATATATATATATATATTTATCATTCTTTGACTTTTTGGTTGCTTTAGAAATATAGAGCGCATTTCGAAATTCGGCTCTTCTGAGGAATTTCTAAAAGGACTTCCAATGCTGGAAATTTTGTGAGTATATTATTTTTGATATCGTTTGTATCTAGGCAATATGATGATAAAGGAAATTGAAATCGGATAAGAATTTGAGTGGGAATTGAGTGAAGATTAAAAAATAATAAGCCAAATTTCACTGCAAAGATTTTATAGATTATAGTTATAGATAACTAAATGAAACGGATTATTATAAGGAAAATGGAGCTGTAATACATTTCAAATTCATTGCCTGCTAAGTAGTTTTGAAAACAGACAGTAAATAACATTCAATGTCCTGTCATTGATTTGTATTATTGTTTTTGTGGCGGCATATTTGTTATGTCCCTCTCCAACTCTCATGTCAGTAATAGAACACTGTAATTGCCTTACAAGGGTAGTCGAGAAGGGGGTGGTGGTAGTGGTATTGAGTAACATTAATATTTATTTAACTTATACTAATGAAGTCGAACAATTCTGAAAATTAGGCACAAGCCTTGAAATATGTTAATGTGTTTTTTCCATCTAAATGTCTGTGATGTGATTATGCTTCAATGTAAATTGGGTTTGACCTAACAAAAAATTTGGAAGGAAAACAAAATTGGGGTTCGTGGTTCCCTGGCGACCAGAAAACTCACTTCCCGGTGTTTGGTCTAACATTATCATTCATTTATGTACAGACATGCAGATCGTTTCTACTACTGTAGCTTGGTTGAACTGCAAGATTCCTTAAAAGAATGTTTACCTAAACCAGATCAATTCTCCAGTTGTTCAGATATGATAAAACGAATACCTCTGCGTATCGCTATTTGGATTCTGGGGTTAAGTGCAGTTGTTGGAAATCTTCTCGTTATAATTCAGAGATTCTGCCAAATCAGACGTGTTGAGCGTTTACAACAAAGTCCCTCTCAAGCGATATTGATTACAAACCTTGCATGTGCAGACTTTCTTCTAGGGATGTACATGCTCATCATAGGCTCAGCCGATTCATCATATCGGGACATTTACTATCACGTTTCTGAGGAATGGCGGACTGGGTTTATCTGCAAAACGGCCGGATTTCTTGCAACTTTATCAAGCGAAGCATCAGTTTTCTTTTTAACCGTACTGACAATTGATAGATGTCATAATGTGGTTGCACCTTTATCGACGCATAAATTACGCTTCAAATCATCTTTAGCGCTTTCTGCATCGGTTTGGATCTTTGTTTTGGTATTGGCAGTTATACCAGCGCTGCCAATCAGTTATTTCGGAAAAAGTTTCTATGGCCGTTCCAGTGTTTGCCTTGCACTTCCACTTGTGATCGATTACTCCAGTGGATGGGAATACTCAATATTTCTGTTTGCTATTTGCAACTTTATTTGTTTCATCTTTATGGTTGTGTGCTATGTCATCATCTACGTCATTGCAATAAATGCATACTATAGGAGAAAAGGGAAAGGGAGTGAACAATTTCAATTGGCCAGAAAGATGGCGATCCTGGTGTTTACTGACTTTTTCTGCTGGATGCCCATTATTATTATGTGTCTTCTTGCATATGCAGGTAACCGCCTATATCACAATATATCAGTAATCATCATTACCATTGGCATGAATAATCACCATCACAATTTTTTGTCATCACCAATCATGTTCATCATTACCACCACCATCATGTATTTTTGATAAAAGTCTTGTACTACTATGTAGTTGTCTGTCATATGGTAATTATGTAGAAGGAAAATGATCTGTCTAAACCATATGATATTTAAAGGAAAAACTATGAATTGCGCATTCTATTATACACCCACTGAATTAATATCCGATTCTTTTGAAGGTATATTTCAAGTTCCAGAAGAAGTTTATGTTTGGACCGCTGTTTTTATTCTGCCAATAAATTCCTCCCTGAATCCGTACCTGTACACTTTCTTTGTGAAAACAAGGAAGAAAAAAAAATCAAAAGAATCGGTATATTCTAGGACCAACATGACAATGATGAAAAGCTCTGATATTGGAACAAGGTCTCATAAAATGCGTGTTCGTGAAGTAGATGTTTGTGAAACTGGCAAGTATTTTTGTGCAGTAACTTGGTGGTTGGTTAAAGGACTAGCTAAATTCCCAGATATATCTGACACTTCTTAAAAGGCAGAGGTCTGTCCTTTTCTTCTTGTTTGATATACTATACCACATTATAGATTAAATGGGGCAAGGTCCTTCGTATCCCAGTCAAGTAACATGAGCTGATGAATAGAGCTTTGAAGTAACTGTTTTTGAGCGTTACAGATGATTCACAAGATACGGCTTTCTGTCCTATTTATAGTATATATATATATAAATATATATATATATATATATATATATATATATATATATATATATATATATATATATATATATATATATATATATATATATATATATATATATATATATATATATATATATATATATATATATATATATATATATATATATATATATATATATATATATATATATATATATATATATATATATATATATATATATATATATATATATATATATATATATATATATATATATATATATATATATATATATATATATATATATATATATATATATATATATATATATATATATATATATATATATATATATATATATATATATATATATATATTATGTATATATATATATATATATATATATATATATATATATATATATATATATATATATATATATATATATATATATATATATATATATATATATATATATATATATATATATATATATATATATATATATATATATATATATATATATATATATATATATATATATATATATATATATATATATATATATATATATATATATATATATATATATATATATATATATATATATATATATATATATATATATATATATATATATATATATATATATATATATATATATATATATATATATATATAGATATGTTTATACTGGATTTTTAATAAACTTGAAACTATCGTGGTACAGGAAATTAGCCGAATGACGTCAATCTTCTTTTTGTACAACTGCATTTAAAAAATATTAGGCTGCTAAGGATATTTGGCAGCTACAGAAATTATCTCTTTTATTTCAAAAGAGCATGAATTTCACAGTAATGGCTGAGGAAAAATTGAGATGTTTTTTGTCAAATATAAAAATATATATATTTGGAAAGGAAAAAAGCTAGTATGGAGTCTTTAATTTCGATTTTGGGAACTGTTGAGAATGAAGTTGTCAGTAAGATACTGCATGCTATCCGTTCATATTGCACAAACTTGCATTTTAGTTAATAAAATTATTAAAAGGCGTAAAATTTATAATCAATTTTGTTGGGAATAAATTTTGCCCTTCGTGTTTTTTGTTTTTTTAGTAGCTTAGGTAATGTTGTTTCTACCTGTAATAGATAGTAAAAGCTAAAGATAAATTGTGGAATTTATATTATTTGTTCACAGATACTAGAGAAGGTTTCAACGCTACCAAATCATTGGTAAACATTTCAAAGATCAATAGAGTCATCCCACTCATTTCAATTAATAAAGAAGAGAGGTACAGCTTATCCTCAATGATGGCAGATCCTAATTTCTATCTAAGTGATGATGACAAGGCTGACATTTGTGCTGATGTGCGAAAGGCGTTGCTGTATTACATGACAGTGGTATTGTTCATGGTCATGTATGTACAAACTACATTACACTAGAAGAGGTACGTTAGGAATGGCTATATTATCATGGGTGATATTATTCATGGGCACGTATGTGAAGACTACATTGCAGTAGAAAGGGTATGTTAAAATGATTGTACTTACATGACAGTGATATTGTTCAAAGTACAGTATTGTTCATGGGCACGTCTGTAAAACTACAGTAGAAGAGGTATGCTAAATGTTTCCATTTACTTCAATTTTCTTCTACTTGACAGAGTACTTGCCTATTGCCATTCACCATGACATTCAAGATGGGTGTATTAAGAGCAGTCAGGACCGGGCTGCTTGACTCCCTCCAAAAATCGTCATTTGAAAATATGTGTTGCCCATCTTCCCATATAGTACAAGTGTATAGCCATCCTTTTTCAAGGGAGAAATTGTGTTAGGGGAAAAATGTTAATCATAAGCGACTTTTCATCCTGGCGTATTTCTATTTGTTTTTTATGAATAAATCCTTGATTCTCACAAGCCCCACCTAACATATTTGGCCGAGCTGTTCTCTATATTGTTGTTGGTACCTGAATGCATAAATTGTCCTTGACTGGGTGAAATATTTATTCTTTGGTACCTAGTTACTATGTTAAGTCATTTTCTGCTTCTTAATGACACATTAACTACCCCTTTGATAATTTTCTGCAATAACTAATTGTAGTCCTGTATCATGGTTCTTTTAAAAACAAATCCAAATTAAGTATCAAAATATAATCGTATTTCCCATCATGTATGTCTTCTACGTTTAAAATCTTTGTTTTCTAAATTGCGCGTAGTAGTTAGAAGTTGCCAAATATACATCATGCTTGTTTGTCGTATCACTTTGTCTTATTGTTTTCCATAATTATTACATTTATGGTTTTATGGGTAGTTTATAAACGGGGCCAATTAGATTTATTTTTCAATAAATAGCATATCATAGCAAGGTTTAACGTTTCGAAAGCATCCAGCACTGGACATTACAATAATTACATTATAAATAATGACATAATGAATAATGTAGAAATGCTTCAACTAATACATACTATTGTTCATTGTTTGCCTTAAGTAAGATCTGTCAGTTGGGGAATCCGTGGCTACTGCACAGGACCAAGAAATTCGTTTTAATTTGAACTTTGTTATCTTTACCTTATAGACACCGTTTGGAAACAAACGTGCCTTTCTTATGCTTGATATTTCAAACTGTGGAAGGCAGAAAAGCACAGCGAAAGACTTACACACAGAAATGGATAACGAAAATTCAGAAGATTGTTCCCAAACGATGGGTGACGATTTAAAAGATCTTACCACCTTGGAAGAAAGCCTGTAGATGCAATTTTTCTAAATGTGGACAAAGAAATATGTATTGCTGTATCAGTGATAATTATTCTTAGGCTAGCCATCATCCTAGACAGGTCCCTGTGCTGGGTCGCCTCGGCTCTGTCTTCCTCAGAAAACAATGGACTGTTCCCGAATTAGTTCATGAAATTGATGGTTTAGCAGCGACGGTTGCGACGATATACTGTACACTTAAAACGGTTTAGCAGAAAGTGCTAAATATTGAAGTATCATTTTGCTATTTGTTTGGGAAACATAGTACTTGAAAAGCTAAACTGTATGCAGCATAATGTTATACTAAACTGCTAAATAACTGGGCAATATTTTTGCCACATATTCATGAAAATCGTTCTGCTCCAAATTTAGCAATTTTTTTTATATTGGGAGTAATAATTTCTAAGAATTGCATTGGGTAACATATCTGTCGGTTAAAAATATTGTTAAAATCTGGTCGCAAGACCTTTTTCTTATACCGAAATGTAAGGTCGTTTAAGTGTTTCTCTAATACTGACACAATTTAAGCCAAGCACCATTCGGAAAATTGCCGTGTAACGCTGTATTTACATTACATTCAGATTAACCTATAGTTCATGATCAAGATTCGACTCGATTAACGTTAAGCAATATGCTGACCTATAATGTTAGGTTTAATGTTACACCGTAACGTTCCGTAATCAGCTTAAATTGGGTCAGTATTAGAAGAAGAAGAAAACTTAAACGTCCTTACCTGTTGATATAGGATAAAAGCTCTCGACCAAGATTTCGAAATATCTCTTACATCTTTTCCACCATTTTGATGAGACACAAGCACAGCCTTTTCAAAAGGGCAGGTCGTGACTGTAGACTTTTGAATAAATGTCCAAATAAAGGTTGAAATAAAGACTGCAATTACAATTCTTTATTTCAGTTTCATCCACTCCTTTCTTATCAACCCCACACCCTAACTGTCCTCATTTCACTTGTAATCCAAAATGCGCATTACAATGCGATGGTAAGGAAGCACTCAAACATTCTGCAAAAAATAGTGTCAAACACAAGGCGTTTTTTGGCAAAATAAAAAAACATAAAGCTTATATTCCCTATCTACTTAAGATAGCACAGTTTAAAACAAATGAATGCTTTTGATTGTGTTCTCTCGATTTCTCCAAAAAATATTTGATGTATGTTTTATCAACAAATACCATGACGTCTCCACATAAAACTATTTTCCATTGACATTTTCGATATTTTTTACTTAATGACATCCTTCCGATAGCCTGAAAAATGTATCGCTAACACAAGCGGCGTTTGTTTGTTGAATATTTGAGGGGATTTTTGAAGTATGTGGATAATGTGTGATATCAAATTTCGGGTCCGTCTATAAAGGGGAGGCAATGTGAGATTTTGGAAAGTGGAACTTAATATAAAGCTGCATTATTAAACTGAACCAGCGCCACCCAACAATTTACCATGAAAATAGAGTAACGATGACTATACGGAATGAGACTTTCTATAATCTCTGGTAAAACGTTTGACAACATTTCTATCTTAAGAAGAAATTCTTTTAATTTGTGCATGGAATTTATCTGATTATTTTCACTTTGTCACTAGTCATTACAACTTCATTATGAGAAGCGTATAACTTCGCTCTACTTTTAATTGGTCCGTACATTGTATTTGAATTTCAAGCCAAATTAAAAATTCTATGACGTCATCATTGTTTAAAGTTTGAAGGTCAATCGAGGTCAGATTTCCGACTGGTTTATGAGTATTAAAATGTTGTTGTTCATTCAATTTGCAATTTTGTACAAAAATGTGATACTTCCTGACAAAACACCACGTTTACTCCTCCTTTACAGTCATGAGTTTAATTGTGACTGAGTGGAACTTCCCCATTAACAACCTGCTTTACTCTTTGAAATTGATTAACGAGCAAACTGTTAGAGGGTTAAGGAAGCCATGGCCGAAATGGCAGGACATATTCTTCTGGAGTTTCTAGATTATTTAAACATATATTTCATGCATTTTGTGTATGTCAGTATGTATAGTATATTATTGTATTATTGTATTTTACTATTTATAAATTGTACATTATTTATACAGGAAATAAATAAAGATACAGATAAAGATAAAAGGTATCGATAACTTTTAATGTAAATGCTCAAATCAAGTAAAACCATTTCTAATAAATGAATAAGAAATTCTAATCAACGACAAGAATATCAAATATTTGACCTGTATTATTTCAAAATTGCCATGACTTAGAGCACAGAAAAATAGACCTCACAATCACGTTTAAAATTTCAGAGATTCCTTTGAAATTGGCATGGTGCAAAGCAAAAAGAAACTCAAAATTACGGTCATTACAATTTACTGGGGTCAGAATAGATTTAGAGGCGTGGTCAGCTTCCGAAAAATAGTGAGGGTGTATGTGTATGTGGATGGTTGCTTGTCAGTATGTTCATTTAAAAAATTTAAAAAAATGCAAGAGAGATCAAATGGTCCCTACATGAAAAAAATAAAAATCCTGGATCGGCCACTGACTAGGGTCACAAAATACGTCTATTTGAGGAAGTTTTGAAGCTTAGAATACTCCGGTTGGTACAATCATACTCCATGGTGATACAAACTAAAAATATACTGCAGCTTGAATCAGTAACATGAAAAACTTAAATGGATATATTCTATGCTTATATCAATAAAATGGAACCACTTCTGCTTCATTGTCCATAATTCTCTCTCTCTCTCTGTTTTCTTTGTTTTCGCCTTTTTTTTTATATTAAAAACAAATCCTGATACGTTTTTTTTATGGCACTGTGCACTCTATTCTAATTCACAAGACCAACATGTGAATTAATACAAAAAAATGTATATTTCATTATTTGTCATGAAATTCAGAATTACTGGACAAAAAACAAATCAAGTGCTATGAAGCAATTGTAGCCTTCGCATACAAATAATTTGTAAAATGCTTGTCGTCACTCGGCTGTCAGAAAAGCTGTTATTCCGCATTCTGCTTTATTATCCTTGTAGATCTACACTCGGCTAATTAATCAAGTGACTGCCCTTATAAAGCTGCAAATAAATTTTGTTAAAAAAGAGGATGAAACGAGATTACACGAACGTCAAATACCATCTAACCAGCATTTTGAGCAGAAGTGATATTTGATTACGTAATTAGTATTTCCAAGAAGCAACAATATTAATATTTCAAGTCTCGGCTCCTTTTCACGGTGTGGATATTGTTGCCTTCTGTGATACGTTTTTTAGGTCGATACTTGATTTGAAAAAAAAAACTAAGTAAAGAGTCATCATCCGCTAAATTACTTTCAAATATATCAAAATCCATGAAAGTAGCATACAAAATCATTACATGGCAATCTTTGTATTTTTGTATATAAAAACTTTGTTTTTATTGTCTGTCATAATTCTACGAATGGTTGCTGCAGGTTAACTAATTCGATACAAGTACATGAGTTAAGCTTGGCTACAATCATTGGGCAAGCTGAGTGGACACAGCAAAATGGCCTACATTCTATTGACAATTCCTATTATGTTAAGTTTCAGCAACCAGCATCTCTCTGATTAGAAATCACATTCCTCAACGATCAAACATTCACAATCATTGCAGAAGCAGATACTGTAAGTTAGTAGGAGTAGTTGTCTTACTTACACTGAGTCTATTATAAAGTGCTGTAATGTTACTGATCTGTTTATAAGACTTATTTATCGAAATCATATTTTTTTGGTAATGAAAACTACCAGACTTCATAATACAACATTTTTCTCACCTACTCTTGTATAAGAGTCCAGCACAACACATTTTTGTTGTCTAGTAGTGGAATTAAGATGTTGAATATAATTGTTTTGCAAAATCAGAATATGAATTGGGGGCGATTCTTTAATAAGAGGGAGATATGTAACAGACTAAATTTATAAAGGAAGAAATTAACAAAATGTATATAATGCTTTAACTGTTATATTTCCTTAACCGATTTTAGCTTGCTGCTTGTTAATTGCACTCTATTGTAGTCTTCTTCTGTTGCCTATTCGAATTATATCAATGAATAAATAGTCAATGAATAAATTACGCAGACCGAATTACTCTCTACAAAGAATACACTGTAGGCCTATACGTCTCTTTTTTTAAGCAGCTAAGCAGCTACTTTCTTATTCTATAGCCCCGTTGGCATGTTACAAAATCTTGAACAAAAGTGTCCCATTGGTCAAAAAAGTGCCACACTATACTTCCTTCATCAGTCGTTTCATGCAAACTTCAAAAATTAGATATCTCTCTCCTGAATTGACTCTGAGGAGTTGGTTAGTTACGTTTTTCAATAGTTTATAACGTCCCAGCAGACCTCCATTGGGGTATTTAAGTCAATATGCCGACGGCCGTTTTATTAACCAGTCGTGGAGCGCTGGTTGAATAACCACCGGGATATAAACCCGGGACGCCAGCTTGTTAATGGGTGGTCTTTAGTCTATTCTTATCCCGTTTCGGTACTGCCTCAGAATATTAATGGGTGGTCTTTGGTCTTTTCCGATCCCCGTCTGGGTGCTGCCCTATCTTATTAATGAGTGTCTTTGGTCCTTTCCGATCCCCTTCTGGGTAGTGCCTTAGCTTATTAATGGGTGGTCTTCGGTCTTTTCCAATCTCCGTCTGGGCACTACCCTAGATTAGTAATGGGTGATCTTGGGTACTTTCCGATCCCCGTCTGGGAACTGCCCTAGCTCATTAATGGGTGTTTTTCGGTCTTGCCGATCTCCACCTGTGTACTACCCTAGCATATGAATCAATGGTTTTTGGTCTGTTCTTATCCCCAACTGGGTACTGCCCTAGCCTATTAACGAGTGGTCTTTGGTCTTTGCCTCCCCGTCTGGGCATTGCCCTAGATTAGTAATAGGTGGTTTGGGACTTTGGGGATTCCCGTCTGGGCACTGCCCTCGTTTAATAATGGGTGGTATTCGGTCTTTTCCGATCCACGTTTGTGTACTGCCCTAGCTTAATAATAGGTGATCTTCACTATTTTCCGTTCTCCGTCAGGGTATCGTGACTACCCTAGCTTAAAGTAATGGGTGGTCTTTGGTCCAATACGATCCCCGTCTGTGTACTGCACTAGCTTAGTAATGGGTGGTCTTCAGTCTTTTCCAAATCTGCTAAAATAATTTACAAATTAGGTTGCTTGGAACTACATCCTGCTTTTGTTTTTATCTGTGAATTCTTGTACGTATAGCGTTAACTCCGGCGTCTCTGATGATCACTGTATATCAATACATGCTGAGAACCATTAAGTATTCGGATTATGTACCATGTCACTGTGACATCACTGTGACGTTACCTTTGACAATGATTAAACAGGAATAAATCTATGTAGGAAAATAAAGAAAATAAATCTGCCCGTTAATATGTCACAAATTTGTATATTCATCTTTGAAATTTTCAAAATGATGCCAACCTTGCAACTGATGGTATATTTGGTTATTTTTACATTGGCGTAGAAAGCGATATACACGATTCCGCAAACGGTATCGATAAAAAGATAAATGATTAATGGAACTTCAGGTTCCCATTGACCTCCGAAGATCATTAACTGGTCATCAAGACTTTCTAGCTGTCTAGCAGTCTGTCTGACAAATTCGCGAAACCAAGAAAGAGAACCAACAGAACATCTTATAGACTATTCTTTTTTGGAGATGGAAGGAGGTGGGAGGAGGAGGGGGAGGGTGTAAAGGCACACAACCTTTGAATGGCCAGTGCTTCTTTTGTTAAGCCTTGGATCACTATCACATGAGGTTCTTTCATCAGTTGTCCATAAGTTCTTCTCAAATATTTTGTTTATTAAGTATCGGTCAGTGGCGTGACTCATTTAGGGAAGATTGGGGAGGGGAAAGTACCGTCTTCCCCCTAATGATGAAGGTCTCTTCTCGAATTTTTTTTTCTATTTCCGGGAAATCTTTCCATTTACAGGAAATTTTCTCATTTTTCGGGAAATCTTCTTTAATTTCGGGAAATGTGAGAAGATGTTACCAAAACTTCTAAAACGCCTATTAAGACATACATTTTTTTTTTTGGACAAACGGGACAGTTCTCTTTACGTTTGAATTGGGATAAAAACTAACATCTGGCCTCCAATGTCAAATATATTCCTACGCCGCTGAAATCATTCACTTTTGTAAAATCTGAAGATATTTTCAGTATTTCTACCTTCTTTCTGCCTTCTAATCCGAAAATAAATCTTAGAGTCTGGGACCAACTAGCTAACAGAGCCGGGAGGCTCGTGGCTGCCGAGAGGTTTGCGAGGCCCCAAGGCAAACTCCATTCGGGGCCCCTAGTTATCTTGAAAAATTTCGACGGAAAAAACAAACAAAAAAGATCTTCAGCTATTTTTAGTCCTATAGTTTCTGCCATTGTCAGGCATAGGTTTTCGCCCTTGTACACTTGTCATGTTTTTATGGTCATCTTATTTTTTTTTGGACTCCCCAAAATGCACTCAGGTACATTCGAGGGCCCTTAATATTCCCCTCAAGGCGGTCCCTGAAACTGGGGTCCTGTTCCCCTCAGCGGCCCTGAACCCAGAACCCTGTTTCCCTCACAACATCCCTTAAGCCTGGAGCACTGTTTCCGCCGCGCTCGGCGGCCCTGAATAACACCTCTATGTGCGTGTCCTTGTAATACTAATTTGTCTTAACTGTGGATTATCTATAACTGCATAAGCACTCAACAACATATGATTAAAGTTTGTCGGATCTGGCTCTTGAATTCACACTCTTAAAAAAGTTGGTTAAAATATCTAACCAATTTTTTGCCAACAATGGTCAAAAATGGGTCCAAGGATTGGAGAAAACTTATCCAATTCTTGTTGATAAAAGCCATTACAGAGTGATTAGACACAAATTCACCCAGTAATATGATCTCAAACGTTACCCAACGAAACGATATACCACATCTTCTGAAGTTGGACAAGTTTGATTCATGTATTGGTGAGCAGTTGCTTCGTTCTGAGGAAATCTACACAATATGATGAATAATTGGTAT